>JBAHVQ010000095.1:520186-544673 GCA_036872915.1 Nanipora kamurai
TGTTCGACAGAATGCTAAACTACAGTTTCAAAGAACGGCATCAAACTCAGCAAGTATTCTGGTCAGTTTCAGATTTTCCCACTTACTACTTGGTAAATTAGCTGCAAACATTGAGAGTTTTTCTTCAAAGACATCGACGAACCAGACAATCTTCGATAAAAGCTGCGCGTCCTACTCATACCATCGGCATGTTTGAGAGACAGCGTCACGAGGTCGTCCCTAGAGGAGAATGAATCACAAAAAGTAAACTAAGATACCTGGTTGGCCAGCTGGAATATCGGCGACAATGCCCCTAGGAAATATACTCCGTAATCAGTACTCTATTAGAAAAAAAGGAAATGTGTAACTCGATCGCCGGTATGTCGACGAAGATGACAAAGGACACTTTGCCGCAAACGTCAATGAAGGAAATACGTAAGTGAAGTCGATTCAGTATATTTTACTCAGTGAATTCTCTCTTTTCGTTTCTGTTAGTACTGCCGTCAGTTCTTTGGGGAACTAAGCAGCATTTTTCCTAGTTTTTTAGCACGATTATACCAAAATATTAACTAACTTGGAAGACTGAGCCAGCAAAGCATGGGCCTGCTTGATGGCGGGATGCTCTCGAGCCAGCTTTAACCAACTATGTGCATTGTATAACGTCGGCTGACGAGCTTGGAAGTGGTGGAGGAAGAAACTTGACTCGTTTGGACCTGGTTTGAAGGTATTCTCCCCTGTAAAATAGCAAGTTAGTGTCAGTAAAAAAAATCTCGATAAAAAAGAATACGTACAACTCTGTCAAACTATTCGCCGGCAGCTGTATAGGGGATGATGAATTGGAACAGATAGACGGATAGACAGTCAGACAAACAGACAGACAGACAAATAGACAGACAAACGGACAGAAATACAAACATTGAAGTTAACAAAAAATATAGAAGTTGGGCTAATTTGGTAAAAGAAATCGTCTGCCAAATTAAGTTTTCTTAAGCTAATAAAAATCAGCAAATGAATTCGTATTTTGTAATTTGATGAACAGCGTACACCTTTTTTTTACTTGCAAGAACTTTTACTTAAGATCTCCCTATACGGAAGTACTAGGCGGCAGCAATGATAAGAATCAACTTCGTACCTTGACGTTGATCACAAAGTCTTTTGAGGAAACTATTCGCTGTCGATCCGGGGAAAATTGACTCTTCGTCAAGTAACCAAAGTAAACCTTTTTTCTCGTTTCTTAAGTCCATCCTAAAGCCGCCTCCCTACAACATCGTAATATGTGCTCGGAGTTAGAATGATAATAACATCTAGCTATCCTGCAGCATCCGGGATCCAGTACAATTCCGCCAGATATTTACCGAATAGTGCTGGGGTTTTATGCACGGGAAGGTGGGTGTAGAAAGTATTTTTCAATGTGTCAGTTAGCAATTGATGCCAACATTTTGCAAACTACAAAGACGGTTCAAGTTTAAAACCGATTAAAAGTCGATCGACTCCATTGCTGTATATATGTTTGGTTTGAATTTCTGATAGTTACTGTACAAACCCACATAACAGCTTGCAGATTTCTCTCGGTTAATTACCCAAACTAATTTTGTCTACAAGCTCAGATCACTGCCGTTTTTCCTCACCTGGGCAGCCTTGTCAATCATCGTCACTATTTTCTCTGGCGAGCCAGAGACGCTGTCGAAGGTGCAGTCGACGTTCTCTTGGCTATAACGGTCCAGCTGCTGTGTAAACATCATGTTATGGAAGAACTTTTGGAACCTTTCTGATTGGTAGTTGAAACAGAAGTCTTCAAAGTCTGCCCCCGCACCACTGCTAACCAACGTTGGATCCGCGAATCCAGCTGAGTCCAAGATGTTGATGGACGCTATACGTCTAGGGTCACCTTCCTGAATGGATCTGTATTTAAAACAAGACTAAGTCTGCTTCTGAGCTGTCTAGACCATTACTTACACAATAATATAAAAGTAGAACTACAGTATATGTGTCGAGTATACGGTAGTCAGTTAAACGTGGTTTCTATAAATGCTGAAATTTTGGAGAACGTCGCTTTTCAGGTCGACACATTCGTTGCGAGATAGTCCCAACATATGGGCCGCTACCCCGGGCCCAAACCTCGCGTAACCATACCCTCAATGTGTCTCCACTTCACGTTCATCCACACCATTCCGCCTTGCTTCATGTATCACAAGCTAATCACAAAAAATACAAAGACTTATCAAGTACAGTGGTGGACGGGTCTGGGGTCAAGAGTCGTTGATCACGTGACTTGATCTTGGCGGGTCACACCTCATCACATCAAACCAAATTACAACACATCACTGTGTAATCCCCATTCATTTCCACCTAAGCACGAACGACACTTAACTACCTGTTAATCAAATAGATCAAAATTCCAAACGTTTCCTGATACAGTCCCATCGCTAGTCCTTCCAGTGCTTCGATACATTGCGTTAATCTTTGATTGTCCACTGCTTGTTGTTCATCAGAGCTAGGCTCGCTTGTTGACGACGATAAGCGTCCAGCGGTTCTACGTCGCGGAGACCTGACGACAATTTGACTGACAATGGGTGGGGCGAAGATGAGCTCCGCAATCTCGTCCACGCTGACTCCCAATACCGAAGCAGCTCGCTGAGTCCCAGCTGGGTTGGCGAACCTTGGCTTGTTGTCATTACCTTTACGAATGAAAAAGCATAACGGTGAGTTTGACCCTTTAAATACCACACCTACAAATTTGGCCCCTTTGCTATTTGCACTCTCGCTAACCCAAGACGATTCTACTCGTCAACGGTAGAGTCCTGAAATGCGGTGATTAAAGGGTTAATACGAGCAGATATGACTTTTTGAGTATTTGCACTGGAGGGTAAAATATTTCTTCAGCTATGAAGTTAAGTATAGCGTGGGGACGACGTATGAGGCTGATATGAAGTGACGTGAAGTGAAGTGAAGTGGAGTGGAGTGAAGTGAAGTGAAGTGAAGTGAAGTGAAGTAAAGTAAAGTGAAATGAAGTGAAGTGAAATGAAGTGAAGTGAAGTGAAGTGAAGGGAAGTGAAGTGAAGTGAAGTGAAGTGAAGTAAAGTGAATTGAAGTGAGGTGAAGTGAAGTGAAGTGAGGTTAAGTGAAGTGAGATTAAGTGAAGTGAGGTGAGGTAAGGTAGGGTGAAATGAGATCAGATCAGATGAGCTAAGGTGAGGTGAGGTGAAGTGAAATGAGGTGAAGTAAGGTGAGGTAATGTGAGGCGAGGTGAGCTGAGGTGAAGTGAAGTCACGAAGCCGGATCAAGGACTGAAAAACCGGAGTATTCAAATTCTTCATACAAACACTACACAAAACATGGCTTACCCATGGTCACACCAGCGGTTCCGAGATGATAGATAGCTGCAATGATCGACCACAAACATTTCACTTCGCTGACAGACGCTCCAAGTATCTCAAATGCGTGTTGTAATTCGTTCCATCTTTCGATATCTTTCTGTTGATTACCATCCTAAAACAGGTTAAAACACGCTGAAATTAAGCATTAAGACCACTTGTCATATTGTTCATTGTGGTTTCTAATAGCCAATTTTCGGTAGGGCTATACAGTACGTTAACACAAATGTTGATGTCATAAGGATGTACTTAGTCAGGGCACAGGGCCCAATCTCAAGATATACATGAGGAGTGAGAGCACGGGAAGCACCGTGTTTCCATAGCCTGATATAAACACGAGTAAGAGTTTGGGAGAACTCGAAAGCTGTTGTGTGAGCCCGAGGCCGAAGGACGAGGGCCTACACAACCGCCTGAGGGTTCTCTCAAATTATTACGTTTGCATAGCCTCATGCTAATACAGCAGTTGACCAATCACGGATTGCGTTAGATGCCACCAATTTTGTAAAAAATAATAACATACACGGCTGGACGCTGTTTTGGGACAGCTAAACACTCGAAGTCAAATATCTCCGCTCAAAATAGTCGCTCGACAATAAATCTTTCGCGAGCACATAGTCCGACGGTTGTTCTTTCCATAAAAAATGGTTTCTTAATGACCTGCGCAATTTCGAAGACATACGAAGTCATTTCGCTTCTCGAAAGAAACTCAAAAATTTCTTTGTATCCGTGGCGAGTTGATTTCGTAACAGCAGAACCAAGGCGAGCCCTACCCAGGGAGGGAAAGAATCCGAAAGACAATCAGTACTTGTCATAAATTCATTGTCCGGCATTAAAAAGGCAGCCAGACAGAAATGTACAAAGTTGTCAAGTACACAATTCATGATACTGGCAACACATATCATTTCTTGTTTAATAATTAGTCGTTTACGAGTTCTGTATTTAGATTTCTAGAATAAATGCAGCTCGGAAAATAACAAAAAATTGTAAACAAGCCGAGACCTCGGGTGTGCTGGATGTTCCAGTATCAAGTCAATACGGGATATTACTTACTGCAGGTTCGTAGTTTACGAAAACGTTGGTATGTTGTTGAGCTGAATCGAGATGAAACTCTTGTCTGCCAAAGATAAAGAAAACGGTGAGAGTACAAAACAAAAAATTGGATACGCACTGGACTAGTCTTCTTTGACTATATCCACAACTTCTGCAAAAGAAACCAGTAAAGGAGGGAGGGAAAAGACGATGAAAAGATAGATTCAGATGTGCGTATGTTCTATACTAGAAATTCATCATTACGAAGTTTGGCCCGGGACCTGGTTACTAGGAAGCTGACATTGCATCATAGGACCGTTTTTAGGGACGAGTCTTTTGTGTCCGT
The DNA here is from genome assembly GCA_036872915.1 of Nanipora kamurai. Lineage (NCBI taxonomy): Eukaryota > Metazoa > Cnidaria > Anthozoa > Scleralcyonacea > Helioporidae > Nanipora > Nanipora kamurai. The sequence continues at coordinate 524,915 of JBAHVQ010000095.1, forward strand.
CTTTTAAAACAGCAATGCAATCCTGGTTATAACCACGTCTCTGGCACAACTTCGGTGCGGCGAAATGAATGTATATTATGTATCGTTCCCACCTGAGTTTCTTGTTGCAACCAGCAAGAAAGTAATTGAACACTTTGAAATTGCTTTCTTGGTCGGGCTTTCTTACTATTCTTGTCTTCTCTAGCAAAAACGTCTGCGTACAACAAGACCAAAACAAACATTGTAAACTGCACGTTTGTACAGGTTCACGGTCTGACACATATACCCGCATTCTAAAAATCACAATATGTCGGTAACTAGTAGAAAAAAACTTCTCGGTGTTTGGATATCCTGATGACATATTACTTCAATGCTTGAATAACGTTGGTTACTCTACGACTTACGCGCCAGATAAGCTAACGGGCCTTGAAGAACCGACTCCTGTTTTATAGACTTTAATCATAGTTTATAGGATTCCTTTGTACTTTGGTAGACATTAAAGTTCAGGACACTGAACCTCACTGCTGTCTTTGAAATTCCAAACACTATTTATAGAAATAAGGCTCCGGTATGGCCACTGAAAATGTATTGTAGCAGGCTTAGATCACAAACCACGAAACATGCGGGAAAATTGCTGTTGACATTTTTTGCGCCGGGATATATAGTTTCAAGGGACACGGAAGATCTCATAGTGAATCAAGGCCATGAAGCAAAGTAAATACATTAAATGAAGGACAACAATTTTAACATCCACCTTCTTCCTTGGCCCTGAAATCGCGGTTTTGCGAGATTACTCGAGTGGAATACTTCACCCCATGTAAAAGACGAAAACTTTTACTCGAATAAGAATCGACCAGGTATATCGTATCGCCAGCTGGTCGCCCATGCATGTGGGGTCCCCCATCTCACCAAGCTGGGCCAAGGGAAGTGTAGAAAACTTTCGTTGAATCCAATCACACAAATATAGCGGCCAATTTTCCGTGGCTGATCAAGTATTTTGAAAGGAAGGTGGTAAGAGGAAGATGGACCACACGCTGTCGGGTGTCTCCGGAAGCTCGAATATTTGTGCACACTGTCCTCAGAAAAGGAATAAAATTTGGCCAGATATTTCATTGGAGGATAAACTCTGATAAATCGTCCGGGAATGCAAAAAATTGACATCAGAGGCAACAGGAGAATGATTCATGAACAGTCAGACCGTGAGATGTAGACATCTTAAATCTGCGCGGTTTTGTATAACGTCTAAAAGCTGCGAGCAGCAATTCGTGACCAACCTGAAGTGATCCACTTGTCAACAAACCAGAAGAGTCGTAGTCCAAAGTGAACAGCATCGTGAATCTACTGGCATTGTAGTTAAGCCTCGTGTGACAGTTGCCAAATGCATCTAGAAGTGTTAACATCGCTTGGGCTTTCGCGTCTGAAGGATAGAATGGTATACATCCTGTCAACCTTTATGGTATCGAAGTTGCTGGTGAATCATGAGTTGCTCTGCCGAAATTTGGTAAGGATGCGGGAAAGAACTGCACGCTGCCTATGCAGCATCTTGTATTTTACAGTATGTACAATACAGCTTGACGTGTTCTTTACAAGCAAATATTAAAACAATTTTTCGCTAAACCCATTTTCTGGTTGTTATCTTGAATGTCTAATAATCAGACAAATGACAAGTTACAGGAGTAATGTCTACCACGAGAATAGTCATCCACAGTCGTTCAATACCAGTAACTGTTGAACATGGGGTGACCATTTAATACAAACGCAGGTACATCACCAAGGGGAGCGATGGGCGAAACTGATCCCGATAACGGGATAAATTCTTTGTTACAAAATACAGCATATTTTAAATAGCTTAAGTAGACGAATGAACTCGTGTTATTGAATGAGTTCACTCTTCTACTTAAGCTACTTAAAATCAGATACGATTTGAATGTCCCGATATGGAGGAAACTAGTATATATTTCGAAAGATCAAGAGCCCAAGTAAGATCATTTCGCGACCAGCTACCAACTTGACCTGTAGGCTCAGTTGGTAGAGCGTCGGACTAGTAAACCGAAGGTCGCGGGTTCGATCCCTGCCAGGCTAAGTAGAGTTTTTGCTACTTGTCCGGTATGGTTCGTCACTCGGAGTAACATCTAACATCACTACAGCATATTTTTTTCAGGAAAATGGTGTCTCTTTTTGCTAAATTTGGGCTAGAAAATACAGTTTTGGAGGGTTTTTGTGTCTCTTAAATCAAGAAAACCTCCCGGGGATCGCTTTGCGACCTCCTTATCAGAAGAGTAAAGCAAAGTTCCTACACCTCTGTGCACAGAAGGTTCACTATATGCGACAGTGGAAGACACAGTTAAGTTACGTTTAGACATTGCGATTAGTCGGGCCGATTTCTCCTTTAGGTTTACGGTAATTAATAAAAAGCAGGTAGAAATCGGCCCGACTAAGCGCAGCGTGAAAGCTCAGCCCAACAGCCCCACAAGGTGTTCAGCTGGACGATATGGCGCAAGAGAAGAACCTTAAAAAACCGTGGACTATCCAAATACGTCATCGTAACCTGACGTAGCTAAGATACGAACTCCGTTCATCGTTGATCAAACCAAACGGAGACTAGGCTGACTGGATCTTACCGTTCAATGATGACTGAGGTGAGACAGAAGTAGTACAGAAGTAATGCAACAAGTGAGCACAGTTGACCGATTTTCCCGAACCACTTGGCCCCATTAAAAACAAAGACTGGTCGGAATTTGTAGCCAGCATGTTACGGTAAGTGGTTTGCGCTGACGCGTAGATATGAGGCGGCATGTCTTCTTGTTTACATCCACGAAACATCTGAATAACCTGTACCAAAAACAAGGAAGTGTGAGCCACTAAGCTTCTTAATGTAACAGTAACTGTTGGTGTCACGGGGATAAGTGATCCCTGGACATTAATAAAAAAATACTTCCCCCTACCTCTGGAACAAGCACAACAAAGACTTACTTTATCTGTATATATGGGCAGATTCTTCAGTGGGTTAATAATAATGAGGATCTGCCCGGCATAAGTGTGAATTAAACTGCTGCCAAAACGCTGTCTCAGGGTATGCAAGCAGCTTGGCTCGTTTAAGTAACGCAGGGCAGCCAGATCTTCAGCCCGGTCATAACGAGGAGGATTGGCCTGATAAAAAAGAGAGGTATACAACCATGACTTTAAAGAATGCTTGGAAGCTACTAATGGTTGAGAAGCACCTTGAGGTCAACACACAGTAGCTGTGGTTGTGAGCTAAACTACCAGTGGAGGGAAGCTGACTCTAGTTGGGGATGCTGCTCACAATTCATATGGTTTGAATTTACAACTTTAAGAACCAACACTCCAAATACAATTAAAACATCCAAATCAAAGTGCACATTTGAACGTTGTCTTACCTTTTCGATACACTCCTCATCTATGCTTAGTATTTCTCCACCTTGATCTAACTTTACTTTGCATGTTGCCTCATGTTCAAGAGAAGCTGGAGCAGATTTCAACATTCTTCCTCCAGAGAATCCTCCTTTGTGAACAACCCACACCTTTTCTGCTTCCAGCCACTCCTTTTCAGATGCAACCTCTGCCTCAGTTTTGGTCTGGCAAAATACAATCATGATCAACTTAAACAAACAAAGTCCTATATCCAAATGTGAGTCATGAAATCAATTTCAGATATAACCTAAGAGTTTACAATCATGATTCTTCATTCATATGAAGAGTACCAGTACAACTGGCCATCTCATTACTCTGTCTTTATTGTTTGTTCCCTGAAATTGAAGTTTAAGGCTTAAAATAAGTGGTTGCTCAATATCAATTGACCTATTAAGGAGTAAGGGTGTACTTTAGCATTTTTCTAGGTTCAATCATATTGAGAAGAAACTCTTTGCTTGCATTGTCATCAGTAATTAGTAAGACTTCTAGATTTCCTTTGATAAAGGCATTAGGACCCTGCATTGCTAATCATTTGGGTTTCAACCCAGTTGGGACAATCCACTTGCCAAAGAGTGAGAAAGCTAAATAATTTCTCAGTACATAAGATCTGCATAATTTGATGTTTAAGTCAAAGATAATCTGATCTCTAACTTTCATTGAGTATATTTGTGCAAACGATAAAATTTTGAGCTAGATGAAAAGGATGTGTAATTGCTCTGATACGGGTCATTTAACAAAATCTAAATTTAAAAAAAATTATTGGAGTCACAACCTGGCCCTTGGAAGGTCAGACCTCTCCTCTCAGGTCAAATCGGCATTCACCAGCTTATAGATAATTATATAACGGCTTGTAGATAATCAAAAGGTTTGGGAAACTGTGGGAACTTAAGAATGGTTAAACTGATGTTCTGAGTGAAGGCCCTTTGTCGGAGTGAAACATCAGTTCAATCATTCTTAAGTTCTGTGAGTTTCCCAAACCTTTTGATTATCTACTGTGTGTGATATCAACAAGCAGTGACACCAATGTTAAATTGCTCTGGAATATGGCAGGGCATTTTGCATCAGACCTGTGGAACGGTTACCCTCACATGCCAGCATTATTATGTCAGAGCTGTAGCTTTATCACACTGGTTCTTAAGGGCCAACAGTTCTGTCAAGAACATCACCCTGTCATATTAAACTGATACAGTACTGAAAAGCCAGCAAATTAAACTCATACAGAATAGACAAACTAACAGACTGTTACTGGATCTTGGTTTTTCATTGCTGTTAATATCAGTTTGATATATCAGACTGTTTCAGTGTGTAAGAACAGACATGATTAAGGAACAGCTTTGACAATATATTGGAATCAATTCTTCACCTATATGGTAGAACAAACCATGCCATATTTAAGAGTGGCTAACAGTAGTGTTGCAGTAAGGTAATGTTATCACACATGGCTTGTTTAATTTACATGTGTCCCCTGTGATAACTTCAGAATTTTTTCATAAAGAAGTGTAGCAAAGGGTTCTCCAAGACTTTCCACTTTGTTCCTAAACTTTCCCCTGAATCTGCAAATCCCTCAGCCAGCAAAGGATTAGGAAAGGACAACCATTATACTAGTGGATTAAACAGGAGCTTGGCCACTAAGTCTGTTCAAACAAGATTGCATACTACGGCACTATTTTATAATAAGAATACTGTCCAGTTACAGACCAAAGTAAAGGTAGCCTAGGAACATATCGGTGGAGCGTTCATTTCAAGTGAATGTGAAGATATCTGATATATTGACTGCTAATTAGTATCCCTCACTGGTGTGGCTTAATCAGAACAGGTCAGTGTTGATTGATTAATCCCAACATCATTTTTGACCTCATTTATATTAGTTTGCTCATTTACTACAACTACTCCTACCGCACACGTTAAATCGAGCTAAGCTAATGAATTTCTTAACATGTACAGGTGTCTTTGAAGATCGTATCGAATATTCTAAATGGCCGCACATTACGGAAATCATCCCTCCGGGGCTTTTGAAAATAAAAAGAATGTTGGACACAGGTCGATACCAAATCGATATCCTGCGGCGAATGACTGCGCTACAAATGACCAAAACATACCGAAACGAATGACAAATGATGACCTCCCACGACAAGAAATCCCTATCAAATGAACGCCTTTCTCCTAAAAAAATAACTTCTTACAACCCTTGTTGATTACTTTCCTAATCAATCTGAAACGGTCGACGTTTATCAAACCGTTTCCCCTCAACAAGTTATGACAACAATACAAACTTCGAGCTCATACTTGTATTCATTACCATTAGAACCAGTCATGAACCTTTCAAACAAAACCAACAATTTTTTTACCTTTTTCTTCATCCTCATGCTTCCACTTCGTGCTAAGGAGCCGGATTTTAGATAAGTTTCATCTACTTGCACTCTTCCACCGTCGAGGCCACTTCTCACCGTCAGTTCGGCCAGTTCTGGCACAGGAACGACTTTAAGACGAACCTCACCGTTCGAGGATGCCACAAGTTCGACTATCTCCTCCCGGCTCAAGTTTTCAACATTATAACCGTTTACTTCCAATAATTTGTCGCCTGGTAGTAAACTCGTAGATGTAGCTTCTCCCAGTGGTTCCGCTAAGTAGATTTCCTTGTTGTCCGAAGTGGTCGAGCGACGTAAAGCAAAGCCAAATCCACCGTTCGGTTGACGCCGAAGAATGCAAATACGTGGAAGACCTTCGACGGCCGGGTTGACGGCTGGTAAAGCCAGAGAAACTCCCTTAACATCAAGAGATCTTTCGCTTGGAGACAGAATCTCCGGCTGGCTAGGATTTACATTGCTCTTTCTAGAGGGCGCTATAACTAGTGACGAACTATACGATTTAGCTGAGGATGAAGAAACAGGTTTGCCAGACGAAACCTTTTTAGGAGGTTGACGAGTACTTTCCCTTTCGTCGTCAACGCCGTCTGCATTTTCAGACATAACGGATGAAACTTTCGTTGGTTTTATCTCGAAGTGTTGCACCTGGGTTACGGCGGTCATTTTTTCTCGTTTCTGTTCTGTGTCATGCGACAACTGGCGATCGTACGATGGCCGTCCGTTTACACTGTCAACAACAGCGGGTGACGGTCTGTCCAACTCAAGAGCTCGAGTTTTAACCTTCTTGTATCCTTCCTGTTGTTCGACAGAACTACCATCATCTCCACTTCGGCCGGAGTCCTTAAAATCCGAACCGTTTCGAAGGTTTCCGGACGGATTTTGAGGTTTTGTCAATTGCTCTTGTGGCGGAGAAGCAAGTTTTTCAAAAGCACTGATACGATTAAGGACAGATTGTTCGGCTGTGACATTATTCTCTTGAGTTTTACCCTCTCCATTAAGATACTTCTGTTGGGCTGTATCGCTTAAATCATAGCTTTTCCTATCATGTCTCCTTAAACTGTGAAACAAACCATGTTTTTCTCTCTTGGTCACTCCGTGAGCACTATCATACCTGGAGCCAGCTATAATTCCTGCCATTTCACGACCAGAAAGGGTTCGCTCAGCTCTTGCTTTACGATCCCTTTCACGCTTTCGTTTCTCCTCCTTCTTCTCCTTGCCATCCTTCTCCTTTTCAGCCTTTTTTTTGAAGTTAAACATGTTAGAACAGCTCTGTTAGAGACCCGCTAATCGTACACAAATGCGAGTCACTCAAATTTGAATGCTTGTTTATAGAGATTCAGTCACGCGCGTTGAATTCAAATCACGCATCTTATGCATCTTCGGCATTTATGCAGACGTCCCCCGGAGTTCATCACGAAGTTTGGTCAAAAATTTGTAGCGTAAAAGATAGCCGGAGGGGGTAATCCGGACAATAAGCAGATCCTAACTCCAAATCATGCTAGCATGCAAATCAACCGAATGACCCAAGCAGTTTCACAAAGAGGCTTATACATCGAACCCTTTGGTTGAATATTCAGCCAGTGCTGACAAACGTTTTTTTCCAGCTTTTCAAAAATGTTTGGATTTTGATTTGTAAAAGGGGGAACTCCCTGTGAGATCTTAAAATTTTGATCTCAAAGTGAAATGTTCCTCTTGGTTTTGTTAGTGAGGAAGAGAGAACCATCAACTGATCAGCTGCGATGGCACCTTTTCTGTTTTATTCAGTACAGGGTGCTGTATGTTAGTCCTCTGAAAATTTTAATTATGTATTCCACATGACCAAATTTTGAAGCAGAGCTGATTGAATATATTTCATGGTCAGAGGTCAATGGCAGATATCAACAAAGAGTTTAGTTCATCAGATCCATTCCTGCTCTTAGGCACTTCAAATTATATCGTTTCCATGAAAACTCTCTCGAAAACTCTTGAGAATTCAGTCTCAATTAACCCTTCAATCCCTGAATTTTTTCTTTCATTCTTTGTTCTGTCTGTTTTACTTAAGTTGCCTCATTTTCTCTTCTCAAGTGTTAATATCAACATTTGACCTGTAAGGCATCAGAATGTTTTACATACCGGCATATGAGAACTTCAATTTTGCTCCCATCAGAAACTAAACACGGTCTAGTTTAGTGCCATACATCACTTACACCTGTACAAGGTGGGGTCATTGGTTCCTTCAATCTGCAGGAGTGAGCAAGGAGGGAACACTTACCCCAGCAGTGTTAGTACAAAAGTTTCAAAACCAACTTAACTTTTAACTTATCACATAAATTTCCATACAAGAATGAGGACATGGCCTAGCAACCTGGTAAATGTCAGCAGCTTTAGGTTGCAGATCTGCTACCAGTACAAACTGCATCTTGACAAGGACTTATTCTGGGCTCTGAAAGATTTACCATACAGAAATCTGTGACAAAACTACCAAAACAATTCTACATTACACCATTTTGTGATAACAGATGAATTTAAATGAATTTAAGTTAAAAAAAACCTGCTCTAATATTCCCATGATCCTCCAGAAAACTCTGTGGAACCCAAGTAAGGTATTTTTGGAATAAGTAGTTTAAAGAATCCCTTTGTTTTCAAGTACCATCTTTTTGGAGTCTCCCACTAGGAAAGAATTAGTTATGCTCTCTTAGCATAGGTGAAACTGGAATGTTCTGAGCTGCACTATGGTGAATTTGTAATTTTATATCCAAGTTTTGGAATCAAAGCTCCTTACAGGTCATAAACAGCAACAGAATCTAGGGAAACAACAGTCTGGTTACTCTGGTGGTAGTTTCAATCAATGGATGTCCCAGCAAAGGTCCTCTATTCTGGAGTTAAATTTTGAAAAAAACTAGCCTAAAATAGATAAAACCACTTAATGTTCATAGGCAATTGGTTTCATAGGCAATGCACAGAGGCAATGCTGAATATCTTTTATCCCTATGAAGATATGACAAAAATGGAAAGGCACATTCAGGATGTAAATCTTTTATTGGTGTCACATATACACTAAATATAACTTCCAATGAACTTTTGGTATATATATATACACAGTTAACCAGAGCATTTCACCTATGCAAACAAGCTCAACTATTTCGTATCACGTTTCACTCCAATGAAGGGCCTTTGCTTGAAACATCAGTTTAATCATTCTGAACTTCTGGCAGTTTCCCAAACCTTTTGATTATCTACAAGCCATTTAATACTGCTGATGCAGCACTCTACTTTTATTTCCAGTCTAGACATCTCCCTTTGGTGTAAAATAAAATTTTGGAAAAAAATTAAATTGTAGCAAAGACTTGTCAACTAGCCCCTCTAGTTGAACATAATGAATTTCCAGTGCCAAGCAGATTTATTTTGTAAAATTAATTCAGAATTTTACTCTAGTTAATGCTGGATAACTTTGTTCAGGAAAATGAACTAAGGAAGTAGTACAAAAGTACAATTTTTGTGATAAATTTCAAATGAGAATAACACAAACTTACGAATTAAACTCAATTTTTCATACATGAAATGTAGAAAAGTGGTCTTCCCCTCCTCCCCTACAAAAATAAAATCCAGGGAAGTTTTTTCTCCAGAGAGCAGAATAATGAAATCATCTTGGCAGTATAAAGACAAGAATATAGGATTTTAAGAAAAAAGTAGGAAAATCAAAGTATTCTTAATAAATCGTAGGAAAATCAGCAAATTACAATAAAAGTAGCAAACAGTACAAAAACTAGGGCTGCCAGAAAGCCTATAGTTATAATGAATTAAGGGAGACATGTATGAGCAAAAAAGTATCAGAATTTTCTTGATTTTATTGCCTAATTGCTTTAAAATTGTGCAATAGAGAGTGCTGTTGAATCTCTCATCAGTTATGAGGATGCTTGTTTGCCTTGTTCAGTGTCTGACTTAAAATATTTTACAGCTCTGCATAAATACAGTTTAAATTTTCAAGTATAAGTTTGACAGCATTGAGCCAGATCTACAAAGCACAATTTGTTTACATATGACTGTTCTTTCCAATGTACTATGTAATTCAATTACACAGATCTTTGTGCTTAATCATATGATTCAGGTGAATGTTGTGGATGGACCTTTAAAGAGATATTCTTTCTTTTCCCTTACTAGCACTAAAATGGTGAATTCTGAAAAGGAACAGTGACCACTGCAAATAGCATAAACCGGATGTCCATTGTTTGTTTCAGATGTTCAGGTAATGGTAAAGTCAAGATTTCTTGACAATGTGACTCAATGTGATGCTTTGTTTAAAACATATTCGGAATTCTAAAATCTTATTATCCATTTCCACCTAAAAAAGAAAGAAAATTGTGTCATAACCATAGTAAAGTTAATGCCCTGAAGAGCAATTACAGTAATTGGACAAGAAGGTTTTAAAATATGTTCAAAAGTTTAAAAACTATAACAGTACTAATAATTTTAAATGCTCCTTGGGGAATCTAATGTAAAATTTTAAGTAAAAACTAAAACAGGATGTACTGGTAGATCAAAATGGCAAAAGTTTATACTGTACTGTACAATGAGATCAGATATTTAAGTTGGACAGAATAGAGTTAACCAAATGTCTTTTCTGAGTCATCCATGTCTTATGTTATTATGATAATGTTGGGCAATAATTGCTTCTATATCAGAAGATTTTCAAAAAATTTTACAATCAGGCAAATACTGAACAACTTCAGGACTGGAATTTAGATCAATGTCTTACCTTTTTCCTCACCACTGTCTTCATCAATTAAGTTGGCTGAGAACATTGGTTGATAACTGCTAGTAAGTCATCAGTTAAAGAACTGTAAACTGCAGCAAAAAAATGCACTTTTAAAAAGTTTATGTAAACCTGGATATATAAACATATGAGATCATAAAAAATGGGACTGCTTTTCGACAAGACTCTGAGCATTATATTTGCCAGGGAAGAGCAAACAACATCATATGGAACTTATCCAAATATCCAAAGTTTAGTTCAAAAAGGATACTTCTTTGTACTCCTGGACTTTTTTTGCTTAAATTTCCTGGACATTTGTCTGAATTTTTTGCTTTTATCTAAAAATGAAAACCGAGGTAAAAGTCTTATCACATGAAATTTTACAAGATAATAATGACACATTAAAACACAGATTTCAAAAGGATTTGAAATAGATTAAATAATGGATAATTTCTTTAGAAAATCTGTGAAAAAGTAAAAGGGTTAAAAAACTTAAATAATGCTACAATAGCATAATTTTGTTTTTAGATATAATTCTCCATAATGTATAAGAATATGAAAAGACATGATTAATTTTAACATATTTCAATCAACTCAATTGTCTCATGATGATCAAGTTGATCAAAAGCATTTGAACATAAATAAATCATTATCATACCTTTTTATATTCTTAATTTGGTTTATGTTTTTGTGTTCAATGAAACTCTAGGTTGTTAACTGAAATATTATGTCTTGGCCAAATGGCACATGATAGCTAATGACAGTTGAAACTCTTGCCCTGTTTGACCACCAGCTATCAAAAACTATCACTGAGTATCACCCACTATGGTTAATGACAGTCAGGGTTGGCCCTGGCCTAAGAAAAAATATAGAAAAATGTAGAAAAACTATCTTATGAATTACTTCAAACAGAAAAAACTCTTTTTTTTCTCCCAATAGATGGTCATTTTTGTTTTTTAATATCAATTTCAACAGTGAATTGTGTAAAACTATATAGCCACAATACCAACATGGTACACTCAAACAAAATGAACTGGTCATATTTCATTACTGATTGGCTTGTGACAGAAGCTTGGTGGTCTTTTAATGCACAATCTGATTTATTAATGGATTGAGTACTTCAGGTATAAGTTCTTTTTGCAACGTAAGTGGAAAAAGTGGAAATTACTGAAAACTTTTGAAATATTTCCAATTTGCTAAAAATCACCGCCAAAATAAAAATTTTATCGCAAATTGCTGCTTAGGCAATCGACAGTGCAATCCCTATCAATGTTCAATGGTTCTTGATAGTTTTCCTATTGGACCATGCACTGATGATAGTTGGTAGTGAGGGGAGAATATCATTTTCTAGATCATGTACTGTCTGACAAAGGCATTATTTGTAACACTTGAAAGCATCAAATTTCTTAGTGTTGGATCCCTCAGGATTCACTTGATTTCTTGTGTTTTGATACTGAAGTCAAACAGTGAAACCTTTTGACATATTCACTATCTAATACCAAAATGCCACTCTGAAACTTATGAAAAAGATAAATTGACCTGAACAACAGAGGACGTTGGTCAAGCTCGTTTCCTCAGAAAAACGTTTTCTGAGCCCTAGACGGGAATCGAACCTGCAACCTTCTGATGACCGGTGAGACGCTCTAACCATTGAGCCACTACGACTCAGATGGTGAGCTTAGGCAGTACATATGATAAACCTGCAGCTCAGCTCACCATCTGAGTCGTAGTGGCTCAATGGTTAGAGTGTCTCACCGGTCATCAGAAGGTTGTGGGTTCGATTCCTGTCTAGGGCTCACAAAACGTTTTTCTGAGGAAACGAGCTTGACCAATGTCCTCTGTTGTTCAGATATTTACCAAGCTCCCACATGAGCAGGCTTTCTACTCTGTGTTTAAGTATAAATTGACCTGTTTGGTCATTTTGTTGTTACTTACAACTACCAAACATAGGTGTGTGCACGTTACACCATGGCCACCATGTTGAATAAACTTAAGAAAGGTTTTTCTTTATCTGCAATTATAATTTCATCCAACATGGCAAAAATATCTTTGTCCTTTGAATCTCGAGGGATTGGTTGCACACCACCTATAAAGGAAGAAGCAAACCCCGAACAATAATCTAATCTTGATAACTCAAGATATGAGTTATCAAGATGACATTGTTGTTCGGAGTTTGTTTCTTCCTTTATTTCCTTAAGTTGTAGGCTGGTTCTGGATTTTGGTCGGACAACCAAATATAATGACATGTCAGATACAGCCCGATAATTTTGACACAGGATAATAAAATCAACTCGGCTCGAGTGTTTAATGAGGTTTTTTTTCACTGCTCAAAGTCAATCAAACGGTGATTCCGGCAAACATACTTTTGTTTCCTGGAGATTTCGTTGTCCTGGACTCGCTTTCAGGAATCGGATCAAATCCGTTGACCACAGCGCTGGCAACTGGACGTCGATCCTGATCTGAAAAAAACCCGACATAAACACCCAAACATTCAGCTTGTTTCTCTCTCGTATCTCGACAAACTAATTCACCAGAAGTCATGAAAAACATTCTATTGTCGGAAGTTATTCCAGTTTGTACTTCATTTCAACGTTCGCGACAAAAGAACAAAAATAGCTGTCATAACTCTGTCAGTCTTTTTCTCAAAAAAAAAAAAGCTAAAGTGATTATCAAAACAAACAATTAAAAAATACTACATATACTCAAAGGTTTACCTCTCGTTTCAGGCGTTTGAGTGGTTTCCCTGCTTAACCAAGGTTCTCTAATGATTTCTTCGTTTCGTGAACTGCTAGGGATATCCTGTTGCCAAGATGAAGGTCTATCGCTTATACTTATCCTGAGAAAGTCGTTTGGAAGAGTCCCTAGTAATGGTGGATTCCAGGAGTTTGTCTTAAACGAAGGCGTGTTGTTGGATGAAACGGGAGTAGAAAAATTACCCAGTTGTTGTTCCAGTAAAGTACTATCATACGAAAAGTTTGGATCATCTTCAGCCCTTGGTGTGTAAGCAGGAGGCGGTTCGTTTGCCGACAAACTAGTGTCGTGGTACCCGGGTAAGCGTACGTTTAACTCTGGATCAACAAGTGTACTATCGGTACCAATTGTTTCGTTTTGCATATCTAACAGCTGGTCCACGGTGGCGTCCACCAACCCGTTGTTTGCCCGTAAGACCATTTCAATTACGTCGGAGTCAATGGATGGGAACATCGTTTTGAAGTCAGACATTGCCTTGAAGAACTCCAACTGTCTCGATTGCTGTGAACCATGTCTCATAGACTGCGTTCCGGACGCCATTGCTATTTAATTAGGACAATCGGAGCCCAAAGTGGTCATAAACAAAGTTCAAAATAAAGAACAATTTTAAGTTTCCTTATCGCCATTGAAGTTTACTTTCATACCCAAATTCGGGCTTCAAATGTCAGGCTGATTGACGTTTGCGGGTTTCCAGTTGCCTTGAGCCGACACTAAATTGCATACAGCGTGGGGTCCTTAGGGTAACAAAGCTCCAACACACGTCAAATTTTGTAATAAAATGTTTGTCATATCTCGATGTCCTAGCAGCAGTCCAAACAGTACGCAGCATAGGAGTAGTATACGTAAAAAATGTTTTTTAGGTTCAAAAAAACCTGCCAAACAAGCCAAACAGGAACTTCGATAGAAAAGCCGAGCTCAATACGACAAAGATGTGTTACTTACGAATGATGGAATCCAAACTTTGATGTTGTTGCAAATGCTCTTTGAAGCGAAGTCGTGACGAATCCGGTCTGACACTAAGAACAGTATTTTGCGTTGTTTTCTGGTGAAATTTTTGGGTAATTTTTGTTCTTCAAACTCCTTGACGTCTTCTTTAAGGCGTGATGTCGGGCGACACCACACAAACAGCCACAATAATCAAAGGATCTCCCACAAAATACGTCAAACTCAATGTCGGTGGTTCGTTACACTACGTCACTCTTGGTACACTGACCAAACAAGACAACATGCTTCGAGCGATGTTCAGTGGACGGATGGAAGTGCTTACAGATACCGAGGGTATTAAACCAATTTCAATTATCAATTAGAAACGCGTTACTCGCATGATTTCCTTATTTGATGATCGAATGCTTTTCATATTTATATTACAATGTGTTTGCAAAGTCAAAGACTTCAGTCTATATGTTTTTATCTGTATATGAATGGGAATTGCATGGTAAAAATGTCAAGGTTTATGTTCACTGTTGTCATTTGGCTTAAGGTTTGAAATCGTTATGGATGAAGCTCATTTCGTTGAATTATCAACTCACTTCAATTTGGTCAATGCCAGTTTTTGGTACATTATACTTCAATGAATTTGTACCCGCGGGATTCCCCTGGCCTCCTAAACTCTGCATGTTTTGATTAGGGCTCTTCTCTTCCAAGGAAGGAATCTTTTCATGGTATTAAATGACAATTGTTAACGTTTGTTGAGTCCTACAAGCTTTTGTAACCATCATAGGGACATACTGTAACTCTGTTCTAAGTTTTTCATGTGATCTTGTGAGTTTTTAAAGATCTAAAATACTACAAGTCCTTTGCTATTATCCAATGCCTGCCGACAACTTGATAAAGTATAACAGAAAACAAATTGGGAAAAGAAACATCTTGGTACCCAAAATATGAGTAAAAACACAAGACAATTGAGAAGGTGTTATTTCGATTACATTACACAGTCATTGTCAAACTTAACTATTTACATAAGCGTGCTAGACCAGTTTCAGGAGGACATGATGGCATCATCAGTTGTTATTTACAGCATTAATTAGCCTTCAAGACGTACATTGATATCAAGATGACCCATCAGAACAACTAATTACATATTAAATAAGGAGAGGTTCCTTGCTAGCTTTTAAGTCATTGTTCAGGTGAGGATTTTTTAAATATCAAACTCAAAAATGATGTAAATAGTTAGGTTTGACAATGACTGTGTAATATAATCAAAATATCACCTCACTTTCTCTTGTGTTTTACTCATATTTTGAGTACCAAGATATTTCTTTTTGGAGTTAGTTTTCTGTTGTGCTATTACAGTGTGTTAGTATTTGAAAAACTCACTCCTGTTTAACTTAGGCTTTAACTTCTTCACTTCCACATTTTTCCCTTTGAAAAGTAAAATTGTCTGGTATTAGCCAGAGTAAAATACTAGAAGTTCCCTCTGGCAGGGAAGGCGTTAAAGGCAAACTTAAGTATTTTACTGTGGCTAATGCCAGATGATTTTACCAATCCTGGGCATTCAAGGGTTTGTGTGTTTTTTTCCAAATTTCACTCATAACCATGCAATTACCTGATGTACAAGTAAAAAAGACCAATTGGTGCATTTTTGCATTTAACAAGATGCCTGCTCAGGCATTAACTCGGGCTACTGAAAGCGACTTAGGCTTCATCACTTCAGCCCAAAACTCTCGGCCAAACGATAGCTGTTGATGTTTCCTTACAACTATGTTTTGTTACATAGGATGGATATTGATTGATCGATCTGGCAAACACTTTGGTGGGATTCTCAACTTTCTGAGAGATGGCACACTTTCTTTACCAGAATCTACGCAAGAACTTGAAGAGTTGTTGGCTGAGGCAAAATTTTATTTGATAGAACAGTTAGTTAACCAGTGTGAGCAAGCCTTGAGGAAGAAACAAGAAGATATTCTACCCTGTTGTGTTGTCCGACTAACAAATTCACCAAGACAGGAAAAATTACTCGTCAGTCAAAGTGATAAGGTACTGTTTCAGATGTATTTTTTTTTGGAAACAAACTTAATATTTGGAATGGTGATTTTTTTTTATTCAACTTAACAAAAAGAGGTAACTGGAAGATTGAGGAAGTGTGGCCAGGGTTATACATAACTAACAATAACTTGCCAATTAAAAATCATTTTGGTCTGAGAATGCCTTATCTTTGTTAGTCAAGAAAAGGTTAATTTGAAATAAAATCACGGCTAGTCTTTGTACTGATTTTTTGCTTTCATTATGTTAAACTTTTTTGTTGCATTGGTTTTGAGCTTGTAATGAAACTTTTTATAGCCCAACTGACCATGACATTTCCTGAAGTCTAATAAAATTGGCTGGCATCAGCCAGATTTATTAAAAGACTAAATTAGGGGTTAATTAACTTATTCACTGCTGCTAGAGTTTTCCCCAGTGTTATTCATCCAGCATTAGCAGAACAAAATTGTTAAAGTGGACAAAAGTAAACTTTATTGTTCAGGATTCTATGAATGACTATCTCCAAGTTGTGATCCTAAACTACTGAATATTTATATTTTGTAGCCTGTCATAAAGTTTTTGTACAATCGTTCAAATAACAAGTACTCTTACACAAGGTAAGTAATAAAATGGCCAAAGAATCAACAGGAAAGGGGTACATGTAGTTACCAAAATATTGAGGGGTTGTCTGGGCTTGAAGATGACCAGTTGTGTATGGCAAGCGTTTCAATTGGGGAAGTTTTTATGATCAGACAGAGGTGTCATATTTGCAGCCAATCAGCTCTTCTGCTCACCAGAATAAAAGTTTTTCTCCACATTCTATCTACATGTCCAGGTTTTCCCTACCTACTTAATCTTTTACTGACCCATTTACTGGAAAGTGGATGGGAGTCCCGGGGAGAGAGCACAGGAGAGGATCAAAGCGGTTTGATGACAATTAAGGGACAAAGGTCATTGATCCTAGAGCAATCGGTCGAACACTTTATCAAGTAATCGAAGTTATCAAAGTTTCTCGATCTACGACATACCGTTTGACTCTATGAAATATTTATGCGAATTTTCAAGGTTAGATTTACACTTTCTACCGTCCACTCATCTCGGAATGTTTTCATACTTTACTCCAAATGTTGTCAACTTACGGTATTTTGTTTTCTTTCCAGTCATTCGGACGACAATCTCTTGAAGAACATCGAACTATTCGACAAACTTTCCTTGCGGTTCTACGAACGCATTCTGTTCATCAAGGACGTGATCGGAAGCGGGGAAATTTGTTGTTGGACGTTCTATGGCAATGGCCGAAAAGTTGCCGAGATTTGCTGCACTTCGATCGTTTACGCGACGGAAAGAAAGCACACGAAGGTAGAGTTTCCCGAGGCGAGGATTTACGAGGAAGCCCTGAACATTATACTGTACGAAAAGATTGGCAATAGTCAGCCCGATGCTGAACTGCTGAGAGCCATTGGAGCTGCGCATGTGGTCGAAGATGAAGAGGAGGGACCTGTTCGAAGGCACAGGAGTGGAGTCGGAGAGTAGCAGGGTAGCATGAGTGTATTAAATATATCAAAGATTATGGAAAATATTTATAAAACAGGTAACTTTAACATGAATGCCGAGAAAGAACATGGTTCGTCAAGACTTTCAGATCAACATATGACCCTGCGATACAAACCCATTTCCCTTGAACTCCGTGGTGAAGTGATGAATTTCGTCCTGGTCCTAACGTCCTGATCGAACGAGAGTGCAAGGCACCGTAGCTTGTCCCTCCTTTGACCGACAACTTGCGGTGACTTGCTTTCACGTTTGATTAGGGCTTAATATTGACAAATTCCCTACAAAATTCAGCCGATATGCCCTGAAGTGAGGCTGTGCCTAATTGTAGGGAACATTCCAGCCCGACTGTCGTTACCCGGGCTGAAAAATCCCATGTAGTCGCACGACAAAATTTCAACCCGGGCCGAAAATTAAAAAACGCCTGGCAACTATGTCAAAACATGAAAATAGCAAAGGTAATTCGCAGTTTTCAGGTGGGTTCACTTTCGATTTCAGTTTCAGCCCGGGCTGAAATTTCTCTTGTGATCGGAACATTCTGCTGACTGCTTCTCAACTTAACATGCATCTTAGCCGGAAAACGGCCCGATCAATTGCAGTATTTAACGTACCTTCAAGGTAATGTTACACGTGATATTAAGAGTTTAATAGAATCTTACCTTTCGTTGTATGATTAATGTCATGCCATTGTTTCGCATTCTATGCTGGGCTTTAATATTCCTATTAAAATTGAGATTCCCGCCTGGTCAATCTCTGGCTAATGTTACACGGGACGATTTTTAACGCAACAATGTTGGACAGACAATCGATACGTGTAACATGGGGGCTCGACAACAATTTTTAATGCAACATTGCTGCGGCAAGGTTTGAACTGGCTTCAAATGTTTGTATTATTGTTGCTTGAATGGTAAGCTGATGTTACACGGGACGATTTTTAACGCAACAATGTTGACAGACAATCGATACGTGTAACATGGGGGCTCGAGAACAATTTTTAATGCAACGTTGCTGCGGCAAGGTTTGAACTGGCTTCAGATGTTCGCATCACTGTTGCTTGGATGGTAAGCTGATGTTACACGGGACGATTTTTTGTGCAACATCGTTTAAAATCGCCGTTAAGGACAGTCCCGTGTGAGACCGGGTTTACAAACTGCGATTAATCGGGCCGATTTCTGCCTTAGACGCATGTTAATATGAGAATTCGTCAGCAGAATGCTCGGTTCTCTCGAATTTACTCACTGATCTCTATAACTGGACTGCGGATGAACCTCTGAAAAATGTCTCCAAAAGTCCGCCATCTTGGTATGTCGTAAGCCCTCCGCGACCAATCACATGCAAGGTACACATCTTGAGATGGAAAAGGGACACGGGACCAAACTCGAGAGAAAATCAAGTTCAGTGAGTTGACGTTTGTAAACCGAAACTTTGACTAAGTTCGGACATCTTTTAGAAGTTTCCTATCGAAAAATAATTCTCAATGTTCTCATGTAGCATTACTGGTCGGATGACTCGTCAAGATGGCGCCGGTCAACTGAGAACACTTTTGACAATGCGAAAGTATCGGAGACCCGCAGTCCAGTTTCAGAGGTCAGTGAACCTGCTTTTTGTTCATTACCATTCACCCAAACCAGAAATCGGCTCGATTAATTGCAGTGTGTAAACGCACATTAACATTACCTTAACCGGAATGAAATTGTTCAGGTATCAGCCCTTGGATCACTAACATCCTTCATGTCATGGCATTACTTGCAATAATTGTTGTTCCCTTCAGAGATCAAGGCCTAGTTTACACGGGATCGGATCCAAACTGGTACGGATCGACCTCAGGTTTAGGATCCGGTCGGCTGAAGATCTGTTATCCGAACCAGTTTTGGATCGGTTGTGAAAGTGTTCCCGTCAGGATCTGATCCCATTCTTTTGAAGTTTTGCATGGTGATAATTGATATACTATGTATAGTTTGTGGAACACCACGTTTTATTTTAATGCTAA
>JBAHVQ010000095.1:544773-576961 GCA_036872915.1 Nanipora kamurai
TGAAGTCCTGAGTCAACAGGTCGAAAGCTTAGCATTAAAATAAAACGTGGTGTTCCACAAACTATACATAGTATATCTGACCCCATTTCTATCTCGTGTAAATGGGTGGACCGGATTCAGCGTAAACAGCCCCGAAAAGAATGAGATCTGATCAAAGTGGAACCGACCTGCTTTGGATCCCATCCCGTGTGAACAAGGCCCAGTTTGATATCTCCGTCCTCAGGATTAAGATCACGTTGCAATAAAGATAAAATATTGCTGGTTTAGTCTTGTCTTGTTGATAACTCGGATCTTGAATATTCGGAATACCAACAAGCGAATACTACGAAAGAATTTCCGAACAAAGTATAGAAAAGTCACCGTTTAATTTTTTTGTCGCAAAACACCATGGTACATTGAAGTGTAATTTTAAAATTGAAACGGATGAAGGTTGCGGACTCGAATGCCGTTGATTAGAAAATTCAACAAAATATTAAAAATTAATTCGATATGTAACCCTTTACTTCCCACATTGGTCTGAGGTTTCCCCTTGACATGTAAAATCGCGCGGCATTAGAATAAAATAGTGTTGCCTAGCGAGAGTCGTTCCGATTGTAAAGAACGCGTTCATTTACATTGTAAAACGGAAATGAACTATCTTGATATCAGACGAGAAAGAAATGAACGATTCCAAAATGTTTACATCCGATGGAAAATCACAACATATTAAATATCCATTGGCCTGGAGCCTGTAGTTGATGCGTGTAGCAACATCCTACCATTTTTGATTTATCATTTCTGAATAAGAACTTCATTTTCCCATTAATTTCGATGTATGGTATACAAAATTGATCTTTTTTCCAAGACGAATATGATGAAATTAATCTTTGGGCACCATAGCTTTGAAAACTTTATTGAAACATTTACTAAAAGGTCAATAGTTTACAACTTCTACATTGCTAAAATAGGCCAACTCGATATCGTTGGAGTGCGGTTAAAATTGTTTCGGAGGTCCCACTGAATGCACAAAGACGAAGAGCTTGGCTCTACAGATTTCTATCAAGGTGAACATATACACCGTTCTTCACATGGTCACTAAAGTATTCGTGTTACTTCGAATAAGTAAATATACAACTGTATATAATAAATATCTGCGAGTACATGGGATGGAAGAACACGTTTAAACTATGGTTTAACTATCCGGTAAGGATACAAAAGTTTAAAGTTGCACAAAAACCGAATTGCATATAAAACTGTTTAAATTCCTATATTACTTTCACTGTTTCAACCTCAAGATCGGCAACGTTTCAACAATTAGCTAACAAGAAGGACTGACTACGCTAAATAAATGCACTAAAAACGCTCAATTGAAAGTTCAAGGCGATAATCGACAATGTATAACGAAAAACAAACCATCTCTCGTTCGTCTTCAACGTCGCTAAGTATAAACAGCTCCCGACGAATAAGAGAATGATTTTTCACTAAAAAACAAGTGATACGTTTTCAAGATTTAGATATATGGACGGATTATTGGAAAACAGCAATGGTTCTACTTTTTCCTGCATGGATTACTAAGATGAATCTAAATTTTTCTGCCACAAAAACGTACTCTATTGTAGTCTGATTGACGAGTAGCAGCAAAAACCTTCGTGGATGCAAACAAGCGTAAGTTTGACAAAAAGTTTGGAAACAAGATAATGGCTTGCTTGAAATTTAGGCTATTTGGATTGACTTCTTGATCGCATGGCATAGGGCGATTGGTGTTGGCTGGTTGTGCTGGTGGTAGGCTGAGTACCTTGCGTGGCAGTGGTGGTAGTACTAATGGTGCTCACTGGATGAACTTGGGAGATTGGTTGGATTGTAGTCGTCGCTGATGAAGGCGTTATTTGTTGAACGGATACAGTACCCTTGTTTATGGTTTGTTTCATTTGGATGGTCTTGCCACCCATTAGTCCTTGTTGCAGCGTTACAAGTTGGATTGGAGTTCCTGAGGTTGCCGCTTGTTGTAGCTGGCCTTGCAGTATCTAACACAAAATTAAAATAACGTTATTGTGAGGTAAAGTATGTTGAGATGAGGTATTGGTAAGGTGAGGTAACCTTACAGGTCGACCTGATAAAGACCTGACCGAAAATAAAATAGTACATGAAAGTACCGAACTTTGCTTTCTTACCGGAGTGGCTGATTTGGTGGTTGAAGTATTTGATTGGACCTGATTTTGCTGTTGTTGCTGTCTCTGTTGTAGTCTTTGCTGATGTTGTTGTTGTTGCTTTAACATGGACATGCGATATATCTGGGCTTGAGGTGATAACTGCTGCGCATTCTTCATGATCGTCTGTAAACTTTGTCCAGAATGTAATTTAACAACATGCTTGGGAGCATTAGCTGTGCCACTCGTTGTAACGATTCCTGAAAAAACATTAAATTCAAACAGTGCTCAAAGCAGCAGTGAAAACAAAAACATAGAAAAGCCCTTATGAAGCGAGAACGCGTGACGACTTGCGATGACACCAGATCAAACGGTAATAAAACTCGCCAAAAGTTCTGCATTTCTGCTAGTTCCCAAGTTATTACGGCGAAATTTCAGGTGCAAAAAGTTCAACAGTAACTTGCCCTGTTTTTCTTTGAATTTTTCTCTTCGCATTCTGTTTGAGAATGGCTCTTAAAGACGTCAAATTTTACGTGAAACTGGAACAAGCTCAAATTAGGCGATCAAACGAGTAACAAGTTAAGCTTGCGGTGACTTGCGCTCTCATTTCATTGTGGGCTGTAAGACCTTATACCAAACGAGAACAGAAGTTACCTTAAGCTAACTTTTGACGACTTGCCCGATGTAACCCGTCAAACGGTGGCACATGTCACCGCAAGTTCTACACTTCTGCTAGTTCTCACTTTATTACAGCAAAGTCATTGGTATAAAAAAATCATCAGTAACTCGACCTGTTTTTCTTTGGCGTTTCCTTTTCCCAACCTGTTAGAGAACGGCTTTTAAAAATGTCAAATTTGTTGTGAAATGCAAACAAGCTCAAATTAGTCGCAAGTTGGCCCTCAAATGAGGCACAGGCTAAAACTTGTGTTGACCTGAGTGGTTTTACCTGTCTGTGCTACGACACCAGATGAGACCTGTTGTCCTGGAGACAATTGAAGCCGTTTGATTTGTTGAGTAACTGCCTGCTGCTGCTGTACTGGACGTGTTAACGTCAGGGTTTGGGTGATCCTTTGTTGGCCAATTTTAGTCCCGGCAGGGAGCTGTTTTTGTTGGGTAGCTGGCGTGGACACAACTTTACGTAGACCAGTTTGAGCAACAACCTTGCCCTGAGATTGCTGTTGTTGCGGCTGTTGGCCCTGTTGCTGTCCTTGTTGTTGAGGTTGTCGACGCTGCGGCTGCTGTTGCTGTTGTTGTTGTTGTTGTTGAATCCGCCTGTGTTGTTGTATGAGAGCATACTGCTGAGGAGTGATAGCTTTTGTAGTAAATGATTTGGCAGTCATTCCTTCTCGTTAAAAACCCCAGAAAAAAAAAAACAAACAAAACAACGGAGTCCATACTAGAACTTGGTGTACGAATCTACAAGATTTCATTTGCCAGCTATGCAGACACAAAGGTAAAGCAAACGCAGAGACAGGCAGATAGACACATATGCTCATAGACAGATCTACAGCCAGACAAATGAACCTACAAACATGCAGGAAAATAGGCAGACAAGCAAGTAGACATACAAGCTACATCAGGCAGACAGGCAAAATAACAGGCAAACAAACCGTCTGACAACAGGCGGACAAGCGGGCAGACATGCAGGCATACTCACAAACAGACAAAACGAATGACAGGCAGAAAGGCAGATAGACGGACATATACAGAGACCGGCACGCAGGCCGGGGGGTGAACATGCAGACAGATAGATGGGCAGGCAGGCCGGTAGACGGAAGGAAGATGAAACGGGCGGAATAACGGACAGACCCTTCCATAGCCCTGAATAGTTACCCAATCAAGGACACACTAACTGTCAAACAAGCCTACGTAATGTTCAGGCAATCGCGTGACGACAGTTAAACTTTACCTGCAGAAAGAACTGCGTCAGGAATTCTTTGTCCACCCTAGACAATATGATAATAACAATGAGCTAAACCACGGCCAAAAATCAATACAGCCGAACCAAATCATTTGGTAGAAGCACGACGTTTTCTTAATGAACGCTTGCTTACAAATAAAGAAAGAGGAGGATGTAAAGGGTACGGTACGAAGGAAAAGGTTGAGACAAAGGGAAAAAAATAACCAAATAAAGTATTATGCGTAGCATGAAGAAAGTTGCCCAACTGGGAATTTTGTCAAAAAGCTACCCACGTAAATCCACTGCCAGTTTCAGCCCAGTTTACGTTAGACATTTCAATTGTACCTTGGCTTGCGTAACAGCTGCAACAGACGAAGATGCCAATCCAGCGTTCGACGTCTGAATATTTCCCGAGCTCGCTGTTGAGGCCAAGAACTGCACGGCGTTGGCTTGAGTGGGAATGGTTCGGTTCCCACTGTCGGACGTTACCACGGTTTTCTGAAATAGCAACGAGAATTTTTCTTCACCTGGATACATGACTGATTAATCACTAGAAATGTGTCAGATTCATACACCCGTATGTCAGAGATTCCCAACCTTTAATCAGTCCCCACATCGCCCTTTCCCCGAGGCAACAAGACAATCACAAAACTCGGTAAGATTTGTAAAAGTCCTTGGGCTTCGCCCTCGGACATTCACAAATCTTCCTTCGGCGGCGGGCAATTTAATCGCTAATTTCCCGACTAGCCATGTTATTACTTAGAATAATGTCATAAGACTTGGCATGTATAGACAGACCGGAGACCACCAAACTTAATTAAGAAGATAGTTTAAGTTATTTAGTTCCCACAGCAACACAACAGTTTCCAGACCTCTGAATTTATAAAACAAAATTATTTGTTTTCTATAAAATGTAAACCTTTCTGGGGACGGTACTTGTGGAGAAGGTTTCCACCAACCTAACGAATGTGAAAATATATTTTGAAGTTGAAGTAAAGCCTGCTATGGGAGAAAATAAAGATTTTTCAAAACAGAAACTTAGAGGTATGGAAACTAAGCCGTTCCAATGGTAACTGTACGACTTGAATTATTTTTTTCAGTTTGGTGGTCTGCATATACATGCAAAGTTTTGAGAGACTACAATGGATAATTTTTATGATATCCTCGACGTTGATTTGCCACAATTCTGCTTGAACTAGTTGACGTCATCGCGTACCTTATTTACATATCACAAGAACTTCAATGACTCAAGAGCAAAAATCGATGTCACTAAACGGTCAACGACATTCTTCATAATTTATAGTTCGTTTTCAATCAAATCTTATCTTGGGGTGGCAGGCACTTTCAGCACGACTTGCTCCATACTTACAATCATCAGCGATAAATTTCACTACAACAGACCCTACCTCGGTCAATAAGTTGTAATTATTTTATCTGTCGTATAAGATGAAATCGAAATACGTGCTTCGTGTGAACTGCTTACCACGGTCGTTAGCGTTGCCGCTGGACTAGCTGAATGGCTTTGCTGCATTCGCTTGTTGATGGCAGCGAAATGGGTTGCCACGTTTCCTGGGGGAGTTTTAACAACGATGCTTGAGCCAGCACTACTTTTAACCAGTGTGCCTTGGACTGTACCAGATCCCAAAATATTGGTCGCGGTTTTACCACTCAAGGCAGCACCCTGTAAGAAACAATTCATAAGACACAAAATCAAATACGCAAGAAATAGAATACATGACTTAATCCCTATACGATTTCCGTGAGCTCAAACTTTTCTATTCATTCAAACGTTCCTTTTGTATGGGTAATCAATATGGGTATTCTACCATTTGGGCTGTAGTGGTGATCTTTTGTTGACTAGCAGTGAGAATCTGTGAGTGTGCTACGAGTCTTTGGTTGGAGAAGCCTGGCACTGTCTGTGTCGGCTGTTGCTGGTTGGCCTGGAGTTGGGTTGGCTTCTGTTCTTGCTGAGCTTGCGATGGAGTTGGTTTGCTAGCAGCCGTCTGAGGAAGCTGTGAGATGGGATGAGTGGTCTGCTGCGTTTGTTGTTGTGGTTGCTGTTCTTGCGATGATTGTTGTTGCTGCTGCTGTTGCTGTTGTTGCTGCTGCTGTCGCTGAAAAGTTACAGAACACAAATCAGACTCTGATTGTCTCATTCGGGCAAATGTTGCGCTACATCATTTTGCCAACCAACCAAGTCGCCACCCAACAACATCAACCAATCAACCAGTCAATTAGACACTCTACCACAAAACTATCCTAACCAATCTAACCTAACCCTGTCCAACAGAAAAAACGAAACCAACCAACCAGCCAACAATTAACAACCTTCAAGTCACCAGCACGTCATCCACCACCCAACCAGCCACCCATTTAACCTAATAACCAACTAACCAACTCAGCCAACCAAACCAACTAACTAACCAACCAAAAGCTTTCAACCAACAACTAATAAACAACCAATGTAATCAACTAACATGTCCACTCAGTTTTTTAATAACCAACCCACCAAACCAAACCAACCAGTCAGTCACGGGCTAACAAATTAATCAACAGAACAACCTACCTACCCAACCACTAATCAACTAATAAATCTACCCATTCGACTAAGCAACAAACCAAATAAATACACAAACAACCATTTTTATTTTCATGGTTCACACAAACGAATCTCTTAAACTTACCGCCTTCTCTTTCTGTATCCTTTCTGACTTTAACGCAGCGATCTTGACAGGGTCTAGGTAGACCTCCTCAACCTTAACACTGAAGTCAATGAATATTGGGAATTGATATAACGCACAAGCGAGCTCGAAGTAATGACAGTAAAATCGTGTATCGTTTGTAATCACGATTAAAAACCAAATCTGATAAAAAAATTAAGCATGCACCTCCGCTGTGGATATATAAAAGTGTTAACACGAAAAGTGAACACTCGCAGATTCCCATTAATTATGACAATGACAACGATAACCGTGACGAAAGGATAAGGATTGGGATAAAAAAGGACGAGGACAAGGACATGGACAAGGACATGGACACGGACGTGGACAAGGTCGTGGACAAGGTCGTGGACATGGCCAAGGACAAGAACATGGACAAGAACATGGACAAAGGGAAGGACATGGACAAGAACATGGACAAGAACATGGACAAGGACATGGGCAAGGACGTGGACAGGAACATGGACGAGGACATGAACCAGGGCGTGGACAAGGGCAAGGACGTGGACAGGGACAAGGACATGGACGTGGACAGGGACAAGGACATGGACGTGGATAAGGACGTGGACAAGGTCGTGGACATGGACAAGGAGAAAGACAATGACATCGACAAGAACATGGACAAAGGGAAGGACATGGACCAGGACGTGGACGTGGACAGGGACAGGGACGTGGACAGGGACAAGGACGTGGACAGAGACAAGGACGTGGACAGGGACAAGGACAAGGACGTAGACAAGGACGTGGACAAGGACAAGGACATGAACATGGACAAAGACATAGACAAGGCCATGGACAAGGACATGGACATGGACAAGGACATGAACAAGGACAAGGACGTGGACGTGGACTAAGACGTGGCCAAGGAGAAGCATAAGGACACGATGAAGATACGGTTAAGGATGAGGAAAAGGATATTGTTTATAAAAAAAGTGTCTCACCCTGATGACGAAGCAGCTTGACTGGTGCTCTTTTGGTATGGTTCGGTGCTGAGACTAAAAGAGCAACAGATTGATTGAAAGTTTAATTACGCACTAACGCTTGATCACATGAAATGTAGAATATATTAAGTTCGAGTGCTAGAATCATATATTGTAAAACCCAGTCGGTACCAGTAAAATAATACTCTTTGGGCTCCAGCTGCAACTCAAACCTTCGAGCCAGAGAATCTGGTGCAGTGCTCTGCCACCTGAGCTACTAAGGCTGTTGCCCACAGCACGGTTAGAGGAGGTGACGTCGAGGAACCGAAAGCTATATTCAAGGAATTGTAGGTATTTACACTCGATAGCAATTCTAACAGTCGAAAATATACACTCACTCAATACAGACACCATTTCATGCGATCGAATGTAAAAGTCTAATATTCCTTGAACATACCCTTAATTTCATCCGTACTACACCTTTGTAAAGTTGTAACCATGTTCTCGGCAAGGCATTCGTTTTCTCGCCAGAGACACAAGAGTTACATTTCTCGCAACTGGCTCCCATTTGATCTTAAAGTACATGATTCATACATATGCCACCCCTGACGCTACAAAAAGCTTTAGAAAACTGATTTACAAAAAAGCTTTTTCTAAAGCTTTACAAAAAGCTTTAGAAATCAAACTTTTTCCAAAAGGAAGCTGGACAAAGAAAAGGAATGGAGATGTCCCGTACGGTAACCAACCTAACAGCACATGAACGGCTCTGTTCGGTTAATTCTTTTGCTCAGTTGTCTTTAGTTTTAGTTAATTAAAAATTTTGGAGTGTTGCGGTCTTGCGTGATTTCTAACAGTTGTTTCGTACATATGACATGAGCCAACGGGCCGTTGGCAATTGCTCTGATGAAGTCCTGAGTCAACAGGTCGAAAGCTTAGCATTAAAATAAAACGTGGTGTTAGCCAGAGATTGACCAGGGGGGAGTCTCAATTTTAATACCAATATTAAAGCCCAGCATAGAATGCGAAACAAAGGCATGATATAAAGAGTTCAATAGAATCTTACGTTTCGTTGTATACGTCACAACATCTTCAGAGATAATAATTAAGGTTACCGAAGCTACAATTTATATTGTAAAATGTGGCGTTTCACAAACTACACATAGTATATCAATTATCACCATGCAAAACTTCAAAGGAATGGTGAATTAATTACGTATACTGATAAGTTAAGTCAAGAGTCCTACTATGTCGCTAATAAAAAGTAAATTCAAAAGCGTTGTGTTATTTCTTGAAATACTATGCCAATTTATCATCAGAAGATACCAACCTTTGCTTTAACCCGGGTTTACGTTTCAACGACGTCTTTTTTACCATGTCGAATAAGGTGGAATGATGCAGCGTGTTAGATCGACCACCATCATTGCTATGAATCCCGAACATTTTGGTACTTTTCCCCTCTTTAGGCTGGGAATGAGAATCAAACATTATTTAAGAAAATGAATAAATGTTATCGCAAAAAAGGTTAGTACATACTAACCCACTAATACTTCACATGAGCACAAACGGCAATCGTTTACATTGACTTAGATCAAACAATTGCCGAAATTTAGTCAACTTTGATCTCGATTTTCTGCAAAACTACTGATATCTTTGAGGACAAGTAAGAGTACTCGACTTGGTAAATAGCACTTTGGTGTATCAAAATTGGTAAGCAAATGACTAAAAAAGAAATCAACTCTGAGTTTCAGACGAGACTCGAACTTTCTGAACCCACAGCGCTCTCACCATTGAACCACTGGGATGAGTAGAAATATGTGCAAGACCACCCCACCAAACTTAGAACTCTTGTCAAACAATTGACTAACCCTGCTACGACTACATGCAGCCCAGACCCTTTGGTCCTCTAGTTCAATATCCTGATAACAGTGATACATTCGATAAAACACCATCCCAGCATACTCACAACTTATCAAAAGCATTACAAAACAATCCACCCCACTAGCATTGGCACTGTAGCCCAAAATTACCTCAAAGTAGCAAGGTCACCACTCCCAGACTAACATTATGCTGTACTCTGAAGCAACACTGCGCTACGTGAGCTACAAGTCAGCCCATCTTTTAACAATCACTGATGATGGAAATCAACACTATATCACCGGAGCTGCTAATTCATCGATCTCAGACTCTTTGACGCCATAGTTCATGACTCTACCATTTTACTCCTTCCTGTCCGTATAGGTCCTCAGTGACCTATGGAGACTTTAATATTTAACTCTGGCTAACGCCAGACGATTTTGCTCGTCAAGGGGAAAATCTTCGGACAGGAAAGAATTAAGCCACTCTTCATTCTCATATGGAAAAGAGACATTACATTATATTGTGGGCAAGTTCTACGGAATCTTGTACATCGATAAGTGATTAAGTGACAACTTTTCAAAATGCCGAAGTAGTTTGCATCGATCAACGTTGGACGATTAGAGATTTTCATATTAACATTTTAAGTGAATGCAGAATGCAAATAATTGGTTATTCTTTCTGTCAAATTTCAAAGCATAAAGTCAGAATGCTAGATTTCCGCACGGACATATCATGCAGCTTATACCTTACACAGCAATTCAAACCACAATACCTCCAAACTTGGGTGGGCAAACATTTTTTTCGGAACACCCTGTACATATTAAGTACCTCAAGCATCGACATTCAGCCAGGAGCACTTATTAAAATAATTTACGTGAAATATTTGATGGATTACATACTTTGGCCGGGTGTTGAGTTCCTGTCATCGCTGGATACTCTGCGGTTGAGTAAGGAGTTTTTACTTTTGTCTTTAATTTTTTTTGAGTGTCATCCATCACCTTGAACGAAATATGGGTGAGATTCTGACTTCAAGGCAACAAAACAGGATGGGGCGACTGTAACAGACGACATGCGAACGTTTATCAAGCACGTGTACTCAGAAAGACGATTTCTGAACTTGAGACGGGAATCGAATTCGAAAGCTTCTGATGACCGGTGAGACACTCCAACCATTGAGCTGGATAGAACCACGTGGATAGGAACGTTACACTCGAGCAAGCAGCCGCATGTAGGGAGGAGAGTTGCGCGAAGAACACCGAGGGTAGCTTTATACGTCGCAATCCAGCCGACTTGAATCTAATGTTGTCGAATAAGTCCGACTAAAGTTAGACATCTAAAGCCAGATTTAGGCGGAAAACGAACTCGAGTTAAAAATATGATGGCCCGGAATATATATTTAAGAGAGGCATAACAAAGACATATATTATGAAATATTTAATGAACTGACGTTTCGGCGCTAAACCCGCAACATCTTCAGAGTGAGATAAAATTCCAAAGTCTCGGCCAAACTCTCACTCTGAAGATTTAATTAGAGTCGAATCTAATATTAAATTCGACTGTAGTGCCAGCTGGCTTTAGACGTCGCAGTTCAGTCGCACTTCGGTTGACTCGAATTAAACAGTTTTAGTCCAGTCCCCGTGCGCTTACTCACTCGATGTAAGATTTGGTTGTCAATTTGGTTCACGTCGAAAAGTCTTTTTAAACTTTTTCTGACGATAAATCGCCCATACAAGATTCCCTAGTAGTAACCACAACAGCTTCTTTTCTTGCGGTTATTAGAAGGCATAAAACACACCAAGGCTGAAGTAGCCGCTGACATCTTTTAATCAACAACGGTAAAATCATTTGCTGCATCTTTCCTCTTCTGATTCGCGCTTTGATAAGACTAAGATATATCGTAGTCTCAGCAGAATATGGGACCATATTTCCCCTGCAACCATTAGAAATTTAGCATACATCAACAAAGTAATATGAAACGATAAATTCATATTTCACCATTTAAATGTGAATTTATCGATACATCAACTATTTGACATAAAATAACGCGATAAATTTGAGTCGGTTGAGGTTCGACGTATAAAGCCGTTGTCGCACCTAACTCGAAACAATTCAGAGTTGGTTAAGTCGGCTGAAGTGCGAGGTATGAAGCCGCTGTCGCACTTAACTCGAATCAATTCGTAATTCGAACGTATACGGTAAGCTTACCGGAATTTTGCCTTCCTCTCTTGGCATAACCACGTTGACGTAGCGGTCCCGACACTGAAATCAAAGAGAGGTTGTCATACAAGAATTGGAATACACGCTTTGAAGGAATGTATAAATGGAATAAACAGAACTGAATGAAATTAAGGTATAGAAAAAGGAATGAACGGAATGAGATAAGTGGACGGAATGAACGGATTGAAACAACGAACAGACGAACATCTAATCACGCAAATCAAATCAATTCATAACCCCACCTGTCTAGCCGTTCTGTAAGTGCGACTTGATGCATTTACAATGTCACTGACGAGGAACCAGTTTGGTGTATGACCCAAATCAGTAACTGTCAAATCCACAGGTACTTCTTGAAGGTAATGCACAGCCTACAGAAGTACCATACACAAATTAGCACTTAGATTAAATAACAATCTAGAGTTAAATCCGTTTGGAAAAGTACCGAAATGGTGAAACAGTGGCAATGATTGCTTTAACAATGCATGTACCATGGTAAAACAACACTATACTAAATGCTCAACACTAACCTGGTTCATGTGGGAGCTTGGTAAATGTCAGGGCCCGGTTGTTCAAAGAACGATTACCGCTAATCGTGGGTTAAAATTCAATCGGCTTTTTTGTTTAGCATGTTTTGCTCAACGATTTTCGTTCAAATTTTCTAGGAGAAGACCTTCCTACATTTATATGATATCTGAGCAGAAACCTTTAAACATCCTTTCCTACGTTAGAAGTATTTCATGTACGAAGTTTTCACTAATCCTGGATTAACCTAATCGGCTTTTGTACAACTGGGCCAGACGACCAACGGACGTTCGTCAAATTCGTAACCTCAGAAAAACGATTTCTGCCCTAGATGGGGAATCGAACTCGAACCTGAGTATTGGTAGCTCAATGGTTAGAGCGACTCACCGGTCATCAGAATGTTGTGGGTTTGATTCCCGTCTCGGGCTCACAAATCATTTTTCTGAGGTTACAAGCTAGACGAACGTTCGCTGGTCGTCTGGTAAAACAACATTCCTGATAACTCCGATGACCGGGTGTACCACAACATTTCAACCGCGAGTAGCTTTCAAGACGAAGATCACCACCTGTTTTATTCAAAGTGAAATTTACCTACAGAAGGTTACAATTCGTTGAAAGACTTCATACCTGCAACAACGCCCAGTCCTCATGAACAAACCATTCAGGACCAGTATCAGCCTGACGAAAAGAAAGACAACTAAAGATCAAGAAATTGAAATTCAGAAACAACCCATACCAAAACCAGACAGCACAGCAAAATTGGCATCTTGTTAAAATATTCTTAGCGGATATTTAGCCTATTTGACATCCGTTAACATACCGTTTGGATCTCTCCTCCTGGCTGCCTCATCACTGCGGCTACCGGATGTGGCTGTTGAGGCTGTTGCTGCTGTTGTTGCGCCTGTTGTACTTGCTGTTGTTTGGTTAACTTCATTTTTGCCTTCTTCGCATTATTTAAAGCATTTCGTCGATTCTTGAAGAACGCTTCTAGAGCTCGACGATCAAACATAGACTGAGGCTTGCGAAGTTGACGCCTAAACAAACACAATTTCACCGGAAAGAACAATTACTTTTACAATTACGGAACGAACAGTTGTTTATAATCGCAAGTACCCCTTTCCCTACGAAGGGTCTCTCGGCAAAATGTACAATAGTCGAGTGAAAGAAGATCTCCCAATAAAGTGAACTCTCTCAGAATGTACTCTCTCAGCAAACATGTAAAATAGTCAAGTAAAAGAAGCTAGAACGACTAGAGGACGTTCGTCAAGCTCGTTTACTCAGAAAAACGAGCTTGACGAACGTCCCTAGTTGTTCTGATATTTACCAAGCTCCCAAATGAGCAGGCTTTCTGTTCAGTGTTTAAGTAAAAGAAGCTAATTAAAAATCTATTGTTAAGGGACACAAACATGGCGGCTATGACGTCACATGCAAACCAGCAGTAGGGATATTAAGATCTACGACGGCAACTTCAACGACGGCGTCCTCTAAATAAAGAATTTTTCTTTCAAAACAAATTGTCTGAGTAATTTTAGATCTCCAGAGTATTCTCCACACTATTGTCGTTCTTCAAACAACGCCAATCAGACCATTTTCACGTCTTTAGGACGACTTCAGCTCGCAAAGGGGCAAAAGGTGTTGCTAAAGATTAAATTTAAGCCGAGAACTACAGTCGTTTTAATAGAAATGGACAGTTTTAGAAGTCATAAATCAAGCGACAAGCATCAGTCACGTTGGTTAATTTAACCGTGGTTTCTTTAAATGATGAAATTTTGAAGGATGCCGTCATTGAAGTTGACATCCCAGATCTTAAGGTCCCTAACAAAGCCATCACGACTACACGACAACTACTATAGCTGTTCTGAGTTGAGCATGTGTATAGACGGAACCGCTCTGGTGTTGATTTTACAACAAAAATAGAAATAAAATTGGAAATAAAATTACTTGTTCTCCCAGGACTTGAAAACCCTGCGACATAAAAACGGGTTTAATCAGCCTGAACTTTGTCTACTTAACTTCAAACTCCTTAGAACAGTAAACCTTTCTGAATACATTCGGTTTGAAAAATCTGTGAAAGAAAGCCGAAGCAATGTAATTTTCCTAGATCTTCCTACGTCTGTCCTATAATTTTTCGCCAGTCCTTCATTAAATTAACTCCTCTTGAACAGTCGAGCCCCCGGGGACACTGAAAGACTCCGCCATCTGAATAAAACTTGATATTACGTATCAATGTGATGCTTACCTAACAGAATCTTTGTAAGGGAGTCTGAAGGAAAACTTACTCCTCTTCCCATGCTGTTTGTAGTCCCCAAGGTATCGCCTAAATGGAAACACTACTTCGGTAAGACGAAGTTGGAATAATGTTACCTTGATAAACGACCTCAGATTATTTGGAATTCCTCAAGGAATCAATGGGAAAATCTTTTAAAATCCATGCATCCAAAGCACCAGTAGAATGGTTCCTTACCAGGATGCAATGGTACCATCTACCGGGATGAACATGACACTAGGTCTACGGCGGATGAAACACTCAAAGTTTCCTTTAGCCTCTACGTGTGCCTCCGCAAAAACATGAGAATTTTTGCGTTGTTTAAAAGTTGAAGTAAAGGTTTAGAGAACGTTCAACGAAAGTGGTTTCGAGTACAAATAACTACAATTCATACTTCAGTGTAGAATTTACAACTTCGATTCACTGTTGTTTCCCGTTACTCTATTAAACATTGCCATCGACCACAGTGTTCGTGGTTCACATATAACCTAGGAAATCATTTATGACGAAATGAAGATCATTTGCAAAAAAGACGCGGCGACCACGTTGTCAATCCTTCCATTCTTCGAACACGCGTGCTCAGAATATATGTAGTTTATTTCTCATTAATACATATAGTTTCCTTTGTGCTTCCCTTTAACAAAGTTTCACTCCGATTTCGTTGCACTTAAAAAGCCAAAATTACTCAAGTAGTCAGTTTATAGACTTTATTCATAAGTGGCCGCCAATATAAATTTCCCTCCACAAGCCTCGTTCTCGTAAAAAAATTCTTGTTTTAATAGCACCCGAAAACGAGGCTTGTGAAGAAAATTTAAATGCGTAGAAAAGAATATCTAATTAGCGGCCATTTATGAATAATGTCTAGAAGTAGTACTTACATCGTGAGCGGAGGTGTTGTATCAGATTTACAACCATGAGCAGAAGGCGAACGATTGTATGTCCGATACAACACCGACGCGAATGTTGTAAAGTACTTGTGAAACAAGGATTTTGAAGTTATTTTAAATCGGAAAGAAGCTCTATTTGAGTGTTGAACAGTCCAGACAGAACTGATATGTATCAACATGATACAACCACTAGCGGTTGTACCACATTTACATGCTAACTCTTTCTTGTCCGAGGACTTTCCCCTGGACGAGTAAAATCGTCTGGCGTTAGCCAGAGTTAAATACTGAAGTCTCCATAGGTCACTGAGGACCTACAGGGACAGGAAGGAGTTAAAGAATTTCTTTGAAGACCGCTCTCTCCGAATATACTTGCCTGGTTCGCGTTTCTCGAGGTAACTGCACCTCAGGTAAAGGTGTGGTTTCATACATTATATTCTGAGTGTGGTCAACGTAGAGATCTTCATGATCATCACATGGCGGGGTTGGGGGCGTCCAGAGCTACAAACAGACACAGTTTACATCAATATTCTTACCTCAAGGCGGTGTCACACTATCCAATTTTCCATATGCAACTTGGCAAAGGTTGAATTTGTTGCGTTGCATGGACAGGGGCGCTAAATTTAGCAAATATTTCTTGGAACTTGCCTCACAATTCTCTGACCCTTGAAGCTTGAAGGCATATTTTTGGCTATATATTGGCTGATCAAATAAAATATTGCGAGACAAGTTGAAAGAGGGGTTTTACATGGTGCAATGCTTCAAAAATCTCTTCCAACGTTGCCACAATTGTTGCGAAAAGTAGAACTTGATTCTACTTCGTGCAATGCTTGCTGCAACAAAAATGTTGCGAGACTTGATGATTCCGGCCTATGTTAGACCACGTAATTTCTCGAACAACTTGCATTGCAACAAAATTGCGAGCCATGTTGCACGAAAAATTGCATAGTGTAACACTGCCTCAAGGATGCTTCTGAAACTCATTAATAATTTATTGGTAATACACAAGGGTAAATTATAATCGTGTGGAATCTAGATATCTGATAAACAATCCGAGAGTAATTAATTGGGATATTGTAAACCCTAATACATCCAATATCGTTTGTTTCCTTAAGGTGGCTTCCTGCAGTTTCTATGTTTACAGGATGCAGTTAGTACGGTCTCCATTTATGGGCATTTCTGTCTTTAAAATAGTTGTAAGTTCGTTACAACGTGAGTCCAACGGTAGAAAAAGCATGATAAACATGAGGTATTTGTCGTGAATTATGGAATTTTCGATTGTCAAAATGGTAGTAAGAGCGTTGGCATATTTCTACGATTATTAAATTGTAAACACATTATCTTCGGTGACTTTTTCTGAAAATTGGTATGAGGTTAAATATTCCATTAAAGAATAAGATATCAAAATATAAGGGTAGGTTGTCAAGGTAGATTCTTGCAATAGAGTTAGTAGATTTTAAAAAATTGTCTTTCGAAAATTAAAAGTTCGAAAATTAGATATGTTATCGAGCTTACTTTGTTTGGTTTGATCACTAAGTTTAAAAGAAATTCAGAGCAAACACTCACAAATTCCACATTTGTAGTGGTGCGGACGGTGCTTTCGTGACAGAACGATTCGACAAGATCGCTATGCACGCATGCGTTATTTACATGCCAAATTTAACTCTTTGGGCCCCGGTTGTTCAAAGGAAGACTACCTATTAATCCTGGGTTAAAATTTAATCAGCTCTTTTGTTGAACATGTTCTGTTTGATAATTTTAGTTAAAAATTTTCAGGATAAAACCTTTCAATTTTTATACGATATATGAACAGAAAACGTTTAACATTCCTTCCTACATTAGAAGTATTTCATCTAGAAAAGTTTCACTGATCCTAAGTTAAGCTAATCGCCCTTTGAACAAATGGGAAAACATCAAACGACACATTCTTCTTTGATTCTTCGACTAAAATACAATTAGTTCTTATCCTTGTTCTTATATGCTTTCAAACCATTCTTTCTATTGAAGTAAAGAAACAGGCAGCACAAAACAACTCAATTACCACAGACCATACCCATTTTGTCGGCAAAATCTAATCACGCACCCCTCCAACTATTGAGGCTTCGCTACGCCGCTGTATAGTTTGATCAAAGTGCGTGATAGTGTGAACATCTTTCACACAGAGCGAATCGACTGCAATACTTCGATCGAAGAAACTTTGGCAGTGTAAACCTAAGGACATAATAGGCCGTTTGCAGCTAGCTAAAAGTAACTCAGAACAATGAAAAACTGGAGAGCATGGAGAACAGTGGGATTTCCAAAACAAAGAAAAACACAATGTACTGGATTTCACTTGCTCTCCAGATTTTGTTATGCAAAGTGTTTTTGACCTAGCTGCAAAAGGACATAACTGAGCTCACATCGGACACTAAAAAACAAGTTTTCAATACTTACCGGCATTTCTTCTCCAGTCATTTCATCAACAAATTCCTTTTAAAAGGTACACAAAATTAAAGTCAACATTGTAACTACCACAATACTTCGAGGGTCGCCTTTTGTGTAGAAAAATCTGTCAATGGTTGGTTCTGTACCCTTATTGATGGCCTTATTGATAACTAACACGTCGAGACTCGAAAGACCAAGATATGGCGGCGATACTGTTGCCAAAATTTAACAGCTGCTAACGAGGTTCGTTCGTTAACGTTTCAACAATATGACTGCCATGACATTGCACGCAAACCAGCTAAAGCGTTGGTGACTGCCAGAAAGCACACTTTACAATAAAGTTTGCGTGAGGAGCCTAAGAGCAAGTGGGTTGACAAACATTTGAACAAGGGGAAAAATTTAAAAGGATCGATGAGACCTTTGCTGGGGTTAAGGCTTAGCGTTAGCCGAGGAGGTTTAAGGTCATATTTTAATTTGGCATAGTTTTTATCCATGAAAGATTAGACCAACTGCAGAAGTACCACAATGCATAGCCTCAACTTCATTCTTTTGAATTCAATTGACCTTTCCCGAATTCAGTCCAATGCCCACAAAACAATGGATCAAAATCGAGGTCAGGGTGGACAAAATACAGTGAACGTCTTAAAATGTGCACCTGGCCGCGCCTTCGATCCATTGCTTCATAGGCATTGGACCGAATGCGGGAAAGGTCTATTCGTGTTCGTCCATTGTGCTGAGCATGTGTTTTTTCAATGGAATTCAAAAGAATGTAGTTAAGGCTGTGTGTATACTGATGTACTGTGGTATTCACCCAATAGGTCTAACGTTTTCTGTTTTAAATTACTTACTTCTGCGCAAACCTACTGAGTTGTTCCCAGTCTCCTCTCAGAAACCTCACCTTAAAGTAAACTTTCTAGCTATCACCCAATTACGCTGGCTGCATGCTGCAATCAGACTGCTTTTCGAAATAACGCCTGTCATGTCAAACGAAGACATCGCTACGAATCTTGTTTTTGGTTAATTTGGATGGGAATAGATAAATATTTGAATTAAAACCAAGGCACCTGTGTTGTCTCAATTGTCTTTGGAAATTATGTATTTGTATAAAAAAGAAGGGAAGTAGAGAAACCATTTTCTGTTTCTTTAACTTCACAATTTCACGAGGTACCCCACAATTATTCGCAAACGCATTAATCATTAATAATTAAGCAAGGAAAGAAATCAACACAGAAGAGTAGGAAATCGGAAGTTTTAAGTGAATCTGGCTTCCTTTCATTTCCATTTCCCCCTCTCAAAATACGAAGTAGTTTTTAGAAGCTAGCTTAGACACTCGTACAGGGTTCTTCTCATTCCATGTCAAAACAACTGAGATATCGCTAAAGCAACTCGGCTTCGTCTTCTTTTTCTACTGCTTTCCGCAGTTTTGAAACTGGGGGATAGAACTCTTACTCCCGTTTGAACTTCTAGTTGAAGGGCTACCGAGACGTAGGTCTGAAAAACGAAGCCAAGCCGAGTTTTATCTGGGTTTGCGGCCGTTAAACTGTCGAAATCTTAGGATTTATAAGAAACCACGAACTACTGACGTCGTTTTAGATCGGTATCGTATGTTTTTTGATCCTAAGAAAGCTTCAACGGTTCTGAAAAGATTCTGTTAATGAGCGGATATCGAACACAACGAACAGCTTTCGCAGTTCCATAACTTGATGTTCAAAATATGCTCTGAGTGACGTTGCAGAACGACGTCTGTGGGGTCAAGGCTTGCTGGGTTTCGACACTACGGAAAAATGTCATACACAAATGCAAATTTTCATGCAATATTCCATTAACAAGGAAGCACGACACACAGTCACGGTTACTTCGTTGGTCGAGCGATTGACAAAATTTTACAAATGTTACAAGACTGCTCGATGCCTGTAATTGTAAAACAATATAGGGGACATTTAGCTTGGCCCTTTCTATTGGGGCTAAAAAATTATTCATTCTATTGGTTTTAATGAAAATTATCTCATGACACACCCACAATTCATTGTTTCAACACAAGCGTTAAATTCTTTATTCGACTCATCAGTATCCAGGACTATGATAACTATTTATCATACCGTTTTCTTTTGAAAACAGTGTGATAACCACTTATCGCATACTAATGAGCGTATGTCTTCATTTCTAAGAACCAAGTTTCTTTATGGTAAAGAAAAAAAAATCCATGTAATTGTGGGTGAGTGATGAGATAAGATGGTTAATCAATGGTCTCGAGTGTGATAAATAATTTAACGTCGCTCGGGAAGCACGAACGTGCATTCGTAGCCGTTTAGCTTCACTTGCGATGTTAAATTCGTTACCACAGTCGAGAACATTAATTGACCCTTAGTACCAGTGTATGAAGGACGCACCCGCGTGGACGTTCACATTGCCTCTTTGAGATCCGTCATATGTGTACGCATGAAACATCGTGAACACCACAGCAACGGCTGGCACTAAGTGTACGCATTAGAAAATGCTGGAGAAACATATTGCCGACAAAAAAATCGAGTTCGGCGTACACGAAACGACCCTGTAACAAGGTGCGAAGGATACAAAAAGGCCCCAAAAAGGGTCCAAAAGGCCTGACTGGCTTGCTAGCATCGTTCTCCTAGTGGCCTTTTTCTAGCAGTTGACCAAAAGACCATTGAAACAAGGTGCTGGTGCCAAAATAACAGCAAAGAGTAAACCGGGTTATGTGGGAAGCGTAGATTCTACAAGAACATTCTAAGTGTAAAAGTTGAATCGGTCCTCAGATTCAGCAAAGAACGTGCTGACCTTTCTCGAAAGTACACAACTCACTTGCACATGATTCTGAACTGCACGCAGCTGTCACAATGCAAATAATCGGAGAATCGTTCGGCACTGGTAAAACAAAGGTTGTTCATGGTTGCTACAACACAAGAAGATACATTGGCAGAACAACCACGTTAACCAATTTTAACATGGTTGTACGACCTTCCTGTATTGATCGCGGAACAAAGCTATAACAATTTCACAGCTGAGCAACATCGTTAGCGGCATGCAGCAATAGTTCACATTTCTGAGCAACCACAGACACGTTGGGTTTTCAAGTGTAGACGGTGTTTCTACAAGTGAAATAAGATGTCCGAAAGATCCTTGGGGGGAAACATGACAAAGAATTTTGTCCGCTACCTCAAAAAACAATTCCATTGCATAACTGTTCATCTTGTTAACGTTTTACTTCCCATTTGGTTCTTCTACCGTAAGTCAAGTGCGTTCGAAAAGGAGGGATTTAGCAACAAGCCATTCAGACATTTTGGACACCAACAACCTTGCCAAGGATCCACGTTGGGCAGACGTTAAAAAAGCTCAAATATGACAAGCTTATCCGATGTTTAATCAACAGAAAATCTGTAAATCTTATGACTGGAATATTTTTGAAAAATGCATATCCATTCCTATATATAACAATTTTTGGGGATCAAAATTCCCAAAAATACTAGAACAGATTTTATGTTAATTGATTTTCTTTGCTAACACATCAATTTTCCCTGGAATTATCAAACAAATTTTTCTGAGAAAAATGAAACCAACTTTCTATGTTTTACGACAGTTTGACTTCCTATTTTTTAGAAACGTTGGTGGAAAAGATAAATTACAAATAGAAAACATACTTCAGCTTTTTTGAACAAAGAAAAGGCACACTAGAATAATGACACTCACAAGACGCTGAGTTTTTCCCAGAAATTTAATATTCTCATCCAGGAAACACACCGGACACTTTACAAATCAATTCGTTGAAATTCACAGAATTTAACAATTATCCTTCAATTTTGAGTCAGTAGCAAATATTATACGTGCTATGGTATTCACAAAGAAGGTTGCTGACTTGACTAGATTAACAACAGCACTTGTATTCCACTTGTGCGGTGCCACAAATTGGGTCGGGCGAATTCACTTCCTCATTCCCCAAAAATTTGCCTAGTTACCGCATGTCCTATTCCACATGTTTCTAGCGAGCGCTTAGTTTAGTGATAGTATGAAAAAGGCTGAATAAGTAACTTTCCAAGCAAGGGAGCGATTGTTTAACAACCCCTATTTTTACTGCTTGACAATGCGTGGAAATTCAAAAATGCCCATTAGAGACGAGCCAATCTACTACAATGCACCCATGTCAAGAGCTTGGTTTTCATTCCAAATAAATACATAAAGACATAGTATGATACAAAGGACCTCACTTTGAAGTCGAGTTTGACTCGCACCGGGAAAACGGTAATCCCTAATCTAAAGATTTGGTGAGCGTTCATCGATTTAGAATATTTGACAATGAGCTTTGGGAGACTATAGCAAGCTAGGACGAGCCACGAACTGTGAGAAGTTAGTTTGGAACTGCAAGCTCTGTGCTCTGATTGCAGTTCACAACCGCACGGTGCGCATCCATTAAATGTATTGTATCAAAAGATTACCATGGCAGCACATCGAGCACCGCGGCCAAGTATAAACCTTTTTCATAAAGATGGTGGTCTGCACGGAAACGAGTCTGGTAGGTCAAAACAAATTCGACAAAACTCTTACAAGGCCACCAGCTAGAAAATCTCTGCATTCGGACACAGAAATAGCTGTGCAAATATGTTCAAAAGCAGCCTCCGCCATGGAAGCCTCTTCCATGCTGATGACCATGTAAGAAATTTCCATGAATTTGTTTTGACTCATGAGCCTTGTTTCTGTGAACACACTACTGGAGAGTCATCCTTAATTCATTCATCCGGCTACGGTAAATGATGTTGAGAATAGGGTATAATCTTCAGTTGTATGCTAAGCCTCGCTAGAAAACTGCAGGAATAGGGTAACCTTTATCTGAGCTCGTGACTGCTGCATATTCCTAACTGTCGCCACCACTCTTGCTACTAGCCGCGGACGAAGAGCGCCTCGTGGTTCGACTAGGTCTGGGGACTACTGACGAATTGCCTGGTGAACCAGCACTAGGCTTTGTCTGTTGCTTCTTCGTCCCACTATTACCACCCTTTATTTTCTTATTAGATGGTTTAGACTTAGATTTAGATTTTTTAACCTGACGTGATTCCTCCGGGGGGTACGTGACGTAGAGGATTCCGTCCTCCTCCTCCGCGGCGCGGCGTTCCTCCTCCTCCTTGATTGCCTGGATGTGCTCCAGTTCCCAGTCTTTTTTGGCTAGCTCGACTTTTTTCTGAGAAACAAATGAAAACGCATGATGAAGATTAAAACTAATACAGTTGACATGCTAAACGTAAGGTTTCCCCCTCGGATGTGATTTCAAGATGGCGGAGGATAATAGGATTACAGTTAGGGTAAGCATTAAGAAATGGTTTCATTACAGTTAAGCAGACACAATACACGCGATTGTAAAAAGGTATTCGCCCTCTAAATTCGCTGTACGAGTACACGGGGTATGTTAAAGGCCGTTTCCCATTTCAACTGAACCGTATTCCTTTGTTTAGTGAGCTCTCGGGCAAAACTAATGATTTTAAGACAAAGGAATACGCAAAGTTTCGGTACGGTTGCAGTGGAAAACGGCGTTAAGAGTTTGGACTGGTGTATGGTTTGGAATTAATGTTAGTAAAATTGTTTTAACGCTTTAACGCCAAGTGTTTGAAATATCTGACACCCAGAACAACAGAACAAATGGGAGAAGAAAACAAAAAACAAGGAGTGAACAAAGAATAAAAGAAATAGTATAAGTTAACAATTCCGATAAAAATATCTATCACGGTTACTGTACGAATAACCAGAAAAACCAATCCTACAAATTGGTTGTAGATAATCAAAAGGTTCGAGTAACTGCCGAAACTTAAGAATGGTTAAACTGACGTTTAGAGCGAAGGCTCTTCGTCGGAGTGAAACGTAAAATGTAAAAAAAATAGGTGGTGTTTTTATATGAAGAAGAAATCATGCGACAAATAGATGACCAATAGGATGTCAAAATCGATAACAAATTAGTTAATGAGATTTAAATGATGGATAGTCATTTGCAATTTTAAAACGTCGATCAGTTAACCGAAAAGGGGGAGGACCCTGCAGAGGCCCCAAGGGAATGGTAATACGCAAAAAGTAATAAGCAACAGGTTAAAAACAAAAGAAAACCCACGGGGAATAAGGGATACAAGCCAACCTTTTTCAAGTTGAGAAAAACCATTAACTTGTGGGATGGAAAATGTTATTATCAAATTAAAAACACAAGCCAATCTATTTATCCGCCCCTGCTAGACAGATTATTAGCTTGTGAAGGGATGAATGGGACAAATTGAAATAATTAAAAAATAATCAGAGGATAAAGCCCACAAGCTAACGTTTCTATCTGCCCCTGCAAAACAAAACAGTAACTTACTGAGAGATTGAATGAAAGAAAAGCGCCCATCGATTCCATAGGGATAAATGGTTTCAAGTTTGAAAATGAGACGTCTTTGTTGTCTTTTGCGGCTATCGTTACTCCCGGAAGTTTGTGAGATGGCACAGATTTTCATATCAGTAAACGAATGGTTATTGTGTAGCAATGGGAACGAGAGCAAGAAAAGGTACCCGTTGATGACGATGAACCTTATTCAATACAAGATTCATCAAGATGAATCAAGCCGTTCAATACTGCAGACGCAGCACTCTACTTTTAT
Organism: Nanipora kamurai; assembly: GCA_036872915.1. Taxonomy (NCBI): domain Eukaryota; kingdom Metazoa; phylum Cnidaria; class Anthozoa; order Scleralcyonacea; family Helioporidae; genus Nanipora; species Nanipora kamurai. Next base: position 569,236 of record JBAHVQ010000095.1, read on the forward strand.
AATCCTACAAATGGTCTTTTACTAAATGTACCAAAATTTATAACAATAAGTTTTCAAAACAGCTTCTACATAAGAGCTCCTAGTGTCCAGAACATTCTCCCTCGTTCCATCAGAGACACTGCCAAATCTCTAGTTTTACTAAACTACAGTATAGCTTTGTTGGATATTTTTCTCACATTTTGCGATCTGGAAATATTCTAGCATATATCATTCACCGCTTCAAACAGTATTATATATAATATGAAAACGTGTGTCTCAGCTTGAGTTCTGCTAGCGACAGATTTCGACAAGTTGCATGACATATATTGGGGGGTCAGAACAGTTCTTGCAACTGCAGCAATGTTTTTCTACGACACAAGTTGTCTAGAGATTGTACACTTAAACAGGGCCTCTAATTGTAGTACCAGTTTTTTTGTCGTTAAATTTTACAACAGACATAATAAGAACACCTTTATTCTGCTCAGAGCTTTCAAATCGTCAAAATAACATCAGAAACACGGACCGAAAGCAACTCATCATCGCAGTAAATTGAGAGGGACTGGTCATTAGTTATGGCCGGGGTTGGGACCGAAGAGAAACCGGTTGGGTAATTGAAAATTCTAATATATAAAAGGTTGGGTAAAAAAATTTCACTTCTCGGAAAGGTTGGGCAAGAAATTTTCATGACTATTGTATAATGCAATCGAAGATTTTATAAATTGAAAATAATTTAGATTTAATCATCAAAAATGTCAATGGCAATTTCATCACCACTTCCGTCTTTCGCAAGGTCATCTCTATCGACCAATTTTAACTTTGGCTGCAATCTCTCTTTTCTACTTTGTCTTCGATTTTTGTTCGTCGGTTCTATTTAAGTCTTATACTTTGGCAATGGCTAACTTGTCTCTTTAAATTAAAATTCTACGTTGGCTAATTTTTTGTTCATTTTCCGTAATAATGGTTGGGTCGGCAAAACTTTAAACTTCAAATACTCATCAATAATTCACAAAGAAAACACAAAGGAAAACCATAACCGTGTTGCATCTTTATATGTGATAAAGATACGCTCGTTTTTCTTGTCGAATTTTCTCGGCTTAGAAAACATCAATTTTCAAACTTTCTTCATACATTGGCGTGTTGAGGGGTTCGTTTTTTAAGTCATTCAAAACACTCGGCTGTCGCCTCGTGTTTTATATCAAATAAAAAACTCCTATTCGTTTTTAAATATTACTTCAAAAACATTTCCCTTTGGTCCCAACCGCTGCCGTATATAATGAACTGTTCCAAATAAAACTTCTCGTAATCATCATAGAGCTTGCAGCTATAGTCGAACTTTCATGATATTCATCTCTCAGGCTCTGTTTACGTGGTTACGGTACCTAGAAGCGACCCCTTCTCCAGTCCGATTAGCAGCCGACTAAATCAGAAGTTACTTTCCCAGCAGAACATATTAAGATAGACTCAACCATTAGGTTTCAACAAACCTCGTCAAGATTAAGTTGTTCGGCTGCTACGAAATTATACGAAGACTCCACGAAGTGAACAGCGTATCTTTCCACCGACGAAAGCTGAATAACAGAACAAAAACAGAACAAAAACAGACTGACATGACACATAGTTTCAGCTTTCTGTGCATAAAGCTTTACTTCTTTCTACAAACACAATTCAACCGTAGTCTCTTTCAAAGTACACTGTGTAATCTCCAACTTACCTGGTCTTCTAACTCACGAAGCTCCTCCTCGACCTTCGAAATTCCTTGACCAGTCTGACGGTAAAAAGCCACGAATCAATAATGATTATTTGGTTTAAAACAAAATCTGGTGCCAGATTTTCTTTCAAGTAAAAATGAGTTTTCATTTGCATTTGAAGCAAATCTAATCTCCCTGACAAAGGTTTCGAACTAGAACTTGTTTTAAATGGACTGCTAACATATCAATTACACATGCACACACATACAGCAACACTTAGAGAAACCATACTGCATATAATAGTTTGGAACATTTAACTTACTGCGGAGTTTTCTTCATCCAGGGGGATATTTTCATCAAACTCGTCTAACTCCGCATCTTGCTCAGCCTTGAGCAGGGATGCAGCTTTCACATCTTGCTCGTCTTCAGCTTTCATTAAAGCCTATCGAAAGACGCGGAAAATTTTCGAAAGTCAACGTTTATACCAAAATTGACCCCCCCCAACAGTTAATGCATTGCGGTAGTGACTGATGCCGTGAAGAAGACTCCTACTAGCGAATAATTTCAGACAGAAAGAAAAATGTTAAGTTAAAAGATGTTAGTTAACCCCCTATCCAGATTAGGTGCCCTGGCATGGTGTTCGTGCACGGCACTAGTTCGAGGGCTGATCTGAATACAGTGCCCAACGCGAGCACAACTGAACGGTCAGAATCATTTATTATAGCACGTAAAGCTTTACAAAATACAATATAAAATAGAAAATAAAAACTAGATTACAGTTGCATCGTGCATAGCCACCTATAATAACCACTAAGGGCTAATCAAAGACAGGTGGCCAGAATATGACACATAGTGTCCGAGTTCGGGGACTACCTCGGCAGACAATGCCCGTGCTTCGGCACCGTTTGATTGTGCTTGCTTTGGGCACTGCATTTAGGCTAGTGTCCGAACTAGTGCCCGTGCCCAAGCGCCGTGCCAGGGAACCTAGTCTGAATAGGAGGTAATATGTTAGCTACAGAATATGCCGACATTAGCGCCAGTTTACCGCGCGGTACGAAAGCATGCAGTTGAGCTTAGTTTTCAGATTCTTTATAACTATCTTTTTACCTGTTCAAAAGCATTCTGAGATTTTACGTTCCTCTTTTCCGTTACCTCCTCTTCTTCAGGCCTTTCATTATCGACCATTTCTTGAAAGTCTGATTCGGCATCAACTGAAAACAAGTCACGTACCGTTGTCTGCAAAACAGATTTTAATGACAAGTCATTGCCACACGACAGAAAACGAAACGATGCGACTCTATATTATACCATAACAAACCATGCAATTCAACAGAGTATTATTTAACACAATATAAACTAATCCAATGCTTTGCCCATTATCCTATTCAGTCGAATGCAAACGCGTCTCACCTTATCTTGTCTACGCCAAACCAAGTCATGACATGCGATACAAAGCATATTTACGCCTACCAAGGTACACAGTCGGTTTCGGCAGACTTGTCCTTGATTACAACAAGTTATTTACCTCTTTTAAGACAGTAGTAGTAAAGTTTCCACCTTCTATGGCGATGTCACCCAAAAGTTTCTTTTGATGCGCTTTCTTCAAGATGTTTTCCTCAATTGTCTTCTCGCTTATGAGTCTGTAAATGTGAACGTCCTGCGTCTGCCCTATTCTATGACAGCGGTCTTGTGCTTGAGCATCCATAGTCGGATTCCAGTCACTATCGTAGAAAATTACTGTGTCAGCTCCAGTTAGGTTAACACCCACTCCGCCACTTCGTGTTGAGAGGATGAAGCAGAAGATCTTGATATCGTTGTTAAAACGCTCCATTAAGATCTGTTGAATGAAACAGGTAGAATGCTATTGTTGCGAATGCGGTAATTATGACAATCATGTTAGAAACGCCACAGTAGTAAAAGCAAAAGGAAAGGTTTCAGATAAACTGTCATCAACCGACGCTTTTGGTTAAGCCAGGTTTACAGATATATCAACACAAATATAATACAACCATCTTTTTCTGCTCAGAGCTTTCTAATCTTCAGACTAATGTCAGAAACACGGACCGAAAGCAACTCATCATAGCAGAGGATGCAATTACTTGCAATTTAATGAAGTCGATCCATTTTATTTACGAAGGCACTCTTTCGCACCACTTTCTACAACTGCGTGCGTTGCAGTTCTGCTCAGCACTCCCCACAGAACGTGACTGTAGGGAGTTAGCGAAATGCTACGGTTCTAGTCCCCCACTTTGCTTTGAGTAAAGTCGCAGTTTTAAACGAGTAAACAACTGCAGGGAACGCATCGTCGCAGACTTTTTAATGAAAAACGTAACCAAAAACTGACGTACCATTCTCTGTTCCACTCTAGTAGTGCCATCTAGACGAAGGTACAAGTAGCCATGGTAATTTAAGAACCTTTCCAGTACGTCAAGCATCTTGGTCATTTGCGTGAAAATCAAAACTCTATAAAAACAAATAAAATCAGAAACTCCGAAATATTACAGATGAACTGCGTATTAATGCGGACATAGTCAACAATCTCACAGAGAGAGAAAGAAAGAAAGAAAGAGACAGAGAGAGAGATGGACGGTACTTCGATATATCCATGATACAAGTACTAGATCTTGCATCGATTTGTCGTCATAGTCATCGTCTCCCATTGGTTGCCAATTGTACAAGACATGTTCGATTAACATTCACGTTAAAACATTCACTTAAAGATTAGATTCAGAAAGAAACTAGGTACCATCAAAAGATTATGGTGACATATTTTACGTTTGTTTCATGGTCCTGTGCAACCCAAACCGTGACTTAACAAAATCCGATAAAAGAATAATACTGACATATTTTGCCGGTATACTGACGCCGGATTTTTCTTTTGCTGACCAATACCTACACAGCGAGGGATAATCTCTGGCCACTTTTCTCTGGTGAATAATAGACTAACATATAATAGTGAAATCTAGCTTACCCAGGTCCCAATGCAGTGTCCCAAATCCTGATTAAACCCAACTAAGAATTTTATCTACGCCTACAGTATATAAACACCAAGCTTCAATAGATACCAACTTGTTGCCAGACGGGAAGTGTAATCGTAGAATAAACAGAAGAGCCCTGCACAAAACACGGAATCAAGTCATAACCAGGGGGAAAAAAGTTTCGTTATGGCTTTATTCTGGATTTTGCACTTTTAAGGTACTAACTCATACAATTAGGTTAAAGTGAGATTTCCGAGACAAACCTGTGTTTTTCTGCTTTTAGCCTTCTCAGAAGATGATCCAAAGTTTGAAGTTTACCTAACAAGAAAACGAGAAAAGAAAACGGATTACAGTTTTTGAATATATCTACAATCAGTGGAAAAACCTTGGGACACGTGCAACTTTCGATGTTTACTCGACATGCGCGACATTTTCGGACCAAACAAGTGCTATTCCTTCCTCCCTCCCCCTCCGTGTTCAATGTTGAGTACGACTAAAGCTGCACACCTAACCCCAAACAATGTCTCAGCACAGCGACCAACACTGAACAGGGAGGCGGGGGACTGAAAAAAGGAAAATTTCACGGAACAAAAACAAGAGTCGCAACACTTTTGTCACTGATTGTAGCTTTCTAGGGTATAGTGCTGTTTGAAGCCAGTGTCAAGGCTTGAACTCTGAAAATGCAGTCGCCAATTCGTTGGATGTATAATTAGCTGAACTATATTTTAAACTATCTTCATGCTTTAATGTACAGTTTAATAAAAGGAGAATGAACTGTACAAGCAAACCGGAGAGCACGGCTAAAAATTTCTTAAATTGTAATTCTTCCTCCACACTCTCTCAGTCAGTCTAGTACTTATACAGGGTTCACACAGAAACTGGGCAATGAAAATTTATGACTTTTCCATGACTTCTCAACGACCACATTTCATCTTCCATGACTTAAGAAGTTTAAAACCCGAGACAACACAGATTTTATGAGCAGATTATTATTCTATGGCAAATATTTGGGATTTTCATACTCCCAGAACCTTAGCCGAACAATTAAATTGAAATCTCATGACTTTTCCAAGACCTAGGTCATTTTCACTATATTTCATGACCTTTCCAGGCCTGGAAAATGCATTGTCAAATCCCATGACTTTTCATGACCGTGTAAATCAGGTTATATATAGCTTTGATTGACTTACCACAGTCATACTGAATCAATCTCACTTCAGGAAACTGCAACAATTGACCACGGATTACGGGATGAAGCAAATCCATACTTGAGGAGAGCTCGCTCTGCAAGTCTTCTTGAAACTGTCTCTGCCTCACCAGGTAAGAAGGTGGCGGATGAGACGTATGCATGGTGATACGCTTGGATGTCACAGCTGGTACCGTGAACGCAAACCTAGTAAAAATAAGTGCTCGATAAACCAGGTTGACAAGAGCACCCTAACACATAAGAAATTCCATTGTACTCATGGAGCAGATGGATTTTAACTCCTTCACTGCCAGATCTCTCCCCCGGACGAGTAAAATCACGCCTGGCGTTAGCCAGAGTAAAATAATCTGGGCCAGGTTCTTCAAAGAGCGATTAGCTTAACCCAGGATTAGTAAAAACTATGTGGATGAAATACTGCTAATTTGGGAAACAACGATCGCAAACTCATGATTAATGCATGAGCAAAACACAAAGGAAATCACTACCGAGACGTTGTTTGGATATCTGAGGAAGAAATTACATAAATTAAGGCAACTTTCACCTCGATTTTCTCCTGAAATACTGATTCTTTTGAGATATAATACCATACACTCGAAGGTCGTGTTTCATCAGATATCCAAACACCAAGAAGTTTGTTGAAAACCGAGATTTTTTACGAACTTCGAAAAAATGAAACATTCCTTCTCGTGCATGATATCTTACTTAAAAGTGTTATGTTCATATATCATAAACATCGAAAGGTTTTACCCTAAAAAGATTCAACTAAAATTACCGAACAGAACATGTCCATTTAAAAGAGCCGATTATATCGTCCTTTAAACAACCTTATCAAATTGATGAATAATTAATGAGAGCAGCAAGCAATCAAAACGGAGCATTCAAGTCACATGTATACCTTTGTAAATCTCAATAAAGATCAACAGTTGGACATGAGTGATCTTTATCAAAAGTTAAGAATACTAATTAGCCTTATTAGTATTCTCTATCAAAGTTAACAATACTAATAAGCTTCATTCTTTTGTTCATTTGATAAGTAAGTTAAAATATTCGCGAAAATGAAATAAATGCCCATAAAGATCGGCCGCTCATATTTTAACTATTACTTAAACGTCCTTTAAACAACCTTAAACGTCCTTAAACAACCTTGAACGTCCTCTAAACAACTTTAAACGTCCTTTAAACAACTTTAAACGTCCTTAAACAACCTTAAACGTCCTTTAAACAACCTTAAACGTCCTTAAACAACCTTAAACGTCCTTTAAACAACCTTAAATGTTCTTAAACAACATTAAACGTCCTTAAACAACCTTAAACGTCCTTTAAACAACGTTAAACGTCTTTAAACAACCTTAAACGTCCTTTAAACAACCTTAAACGTCCTTAAACAACCTTAAACGTCCTTACACAACCTTAAACGTCCTTACACAACCTTTAAACAACCTGGCGTTAGCCAGAGTAAAATAATAGAGGTCCGCCGTGGCAGTGAAGGAGTTAAGGGTTACTCTCAAATCCAGAACCCAATTTGTAACAGTTTCTTGTGACCTAAGTACAGATATATGAAAATTGTAAACGTCTATGACATTACTAGTATACTCGGGAGAAGTTGAAGTGAAGTAGAAGCCTGTAAAATCTCCATGGTTTTAAACATCGAGATAATGTGTTCTGAAGTGTCAGGGATTTGCTCTTTTACTCTAACATCGTCGGGAAGCATGAATTTGGAAATAGAAAATGTCTTTCTATTTAATTTCCGTAACAGGTTAGTATAAACGTAAGTATAGGGGTCTGAAAATTTACACAAACAAGAAGAGATTGCGACTTCTGACTTGTACATCACTTCCACTTTTCCAGATCAAGATCACGATGAAAATGATTTG
>JBAHVQ010000095.1:577061-587627 GCA_036872915.1 Nanipora kamurai
TTTTCATGCAACCAAACAAACAGTTTGCGAGGTACGATAAATAGTGACAACTAAAGACGAAAACATCGTTAAAAACGGAAGAGATTATTTACCAGAAGTCATAATGTATTTCTCACTAACCTCGTTTGCTCAGTCAGTACAGAAAAGGAAAGTGTTTGTCTTCGTTTTTTAGCACACACCTTGCTCGTTGGTCCTTCGGTGTGTACGAAAACCTCGGGCAAAGACTTTCTTGTAAGGACCTCGCTCTCGCTTAAGTCTTTAAAAACACACTCTAAACTGTTAACCCTCCCGGCTGAGTGGAGTAAAGCCTCGGCTGAAAAGAATCGCCTGGTGTTCCCCAGGACAACATCGTCAAGCGTCGACCTGGTTTTTATGTTTTTGAAAAAATTTCCGAAGTCAATTTTTTCCGGGTATTCAGTGACCCCACTTCCCGCGATCTAGCCTTATTATGTCAGCTTAGTTCTACTCGCGTTCTGACCAGGGAGAAATATAATGTATCAGTAAATCCTCCTGGTACGTAAAGTACTACTTCAAATACAGTTAATATCAGCAACAATTTTACAACACAGCTACCTTTCTTAACTGCATTAAAATGTTTATAACACTCAAAAGGTGTCCACTTTCCAGAGTTTCTTTAGTCCTACGAATAACAAACGGAAAACCAACAATCAATTCCAAACTTCGCAACCGACTAGACTTGGTTATGCAGGTTTTCTTGGAAATTACTATTTTTTCAGAGACACGGCATGGCTTGAGCCCACAAATGTAAACAAAAAACCCAGACAAAAATTGTAATTTTTTTTTTTTGTAAATTTAATAAATATATATATAAACACCGAAAATATGGTGTCCCCATTTGTAATGCCTGCAATACCTTATAGCTGCATTTAAACCTGATGTTAAAACCACTCCTAAGTTTAGATCCATTGTCATAGGTTTGGTAAGCATAGTTTCATCAAGGTCTGACAAAAGAACCTAGACTATTCTTCGGTAAGTAAACTACCGTGTATGCATTAAACCCACGGATGTCGTTCAACTCAAAAATCAGTGATTTTTCGCCTACTTCGTGTTGACACGTTAAACATGCCTCAGGTTGGCGATCAAAATTTTCACCATGGAGACCATTTTAACAATAAAAGTCCCCAGAAAGTAGAGACCTTAAGATCTACGACGTCAACTTCAACGACATCGTCGTTTAAAATTTCATCATTTAGAAGAAACCACGGTTAATTGACCGCTTCGATTGACAATTGTCGCTTGTTTAATGATTTCTAAGCCCCTCCAGTTCTCCTAAAACGACTCCAGTCTTGGGTTAAATTCAATCGTTAGTGACAGCTTTTGTCGCTTTGCGAGCTGACGTCCTCCTGAGGACGCTGTACACAGAATGACGACGGTGTCGAGAATACTCTGGAGATTTAAAATTATTCATTCTATTTGTTTTGGACGAAAAATTCTTTTGTTTGGAGGAAGCCGTGGTAGAAGTTGACACCGCAGATCTTAATGTTCCTAGTATACGAAGAACAAACTGAAGCTTAATGCACCGGGTTGGTAAAGGTAAAGCTAAAGTTTCTACCGAATGAGAACGGAACAAAAGTGCTCTACCTGGTCTGCGACATGAAGTCATCATACAAAACACGTTGCCTGTTGGAAAGACGACATCTGATGATATGCTCATACTTCCGAGGCATCTGCTTCTCTACTTCAGACTTCAAGCGACGGAGCAAGAACGGTCTCAAGATCTGAACACAAGCAAGGATTACGCTAAAACAACCTTGAAACTGAAAAAGAACAGAGGTAAAGGAGGTTCTGATGTAGGAACATTGGGAATTTTCCCACAAACCTTGTGTAATCGTTTCACTAAGTTTTCGTTGTATTCGCTGCTGCCTTCAATCATTCCAGACAAAGGATTGGAAAACCACTCCTTGAAGTCTTTGTGAGATTCGAATAGGTGAGGCATTAGAAAGTGCATAAGCGACCAGAGCTCCATTAAGTTGTTCTGTAAAGGCGTACCAGTCAGTAGCAGGCGGTGTTGGGTGTTGAAGTTTAACAAATATTGCCAGCGTTGAGATCTGAAGTTCTTGATATTCTGGGCCTGGTAGTGAAATGAGTAAAAACTCAGCAAAATTGAAACTCCAAGAAAATCTATCACTGCTGAGTCCTTATAAAGTTTAATCAGTGTATCGCCAGTCTCCGGCAGATTATGGGTAGTACACGAAGTTAACCTTCACTTGGTACGTGAGTCCAATAAGCTGAATGGTAAGACTGCCAAACAGCGCTATCCATAGTTTGGACAACTGAACGTAAATTTTACATGTAGTTACCGAGTGTAGCACTAGAAGCCGGATACCTATCATGCTGGCGAATAAACTTTATGTTTGGTTGTGCAAAGGTGTGATAAGGATGTTCATTTGCTCGGACTTGAACCACAGACCCTGGTTCAGTCTACAATTTTGCAACCTTTGCTCGCCATCAGTGTCTTTGGTCAGAATGGAATAAGAGAGTAGGAGGGGCATATCAGCGACAATTGTCCTAAGTTCATGCATGAAGTAAACACGTTTCACTCCGACGAGAGGCTCTCGCTCGAAACGTCAGTATTTTCTAATCAAGTTTCGGCACTTCCCTAAACCTTTTGACTGTTTACATTCTGCTTTTATGTCTTAGTTTGAGCTATAATTTTTTTATCAGAAGGTTCTTTCAGACGAAAAGCCTTGGCTCAAAACGTTAAATACTCGTCCTCGTGTTTTCGGCAGAACTCAACCTTCAATTAACTCTTTCCTGCTGTTGTTTTCGCAATACTGTTTTATATCACCATTATCCATCAGCTGCTTCAAACATTACTTCTTTGTTAAAGACAGGTCAACGCACCAATAAATTAAAACCATTATCTTTAAACATTTGACTGACACATACCTCATCCAAGATAAGGTATTTCCATTTCTTTCTTCGAAAAGCCTGATGATCTTGAACGACAAGCTTGTAGGACGTAATGCAAACATGAAACGCGTTCGGCTTCGTCCAACCCTGAAAATCACGTAAAGAACATTATACGTTCTAATTAAACTCCTGATATTCATTAGCAAGGAATCGTGTACGATTTCCCAACATCTGAAGTACGCAGGCTATTTGTTGCCAATCGAAATTGACCTAGCGACAAAACATTTTAGTAACTGTATAATTTAAATGGGTAAATGGCCTAAATTGGCAAAACTTCCAAGATTTGAAATTTATTGCTCCTGACAGGTACCATCAGGACGTTAAAAACACACCACTGACGGGTTTTTAAAGAGCTCTTCATTCTCGGCCACCAAATACGACTTCCTGGAATAGTGGCTCTCCAGTCAGCCCTCGACGATCAAGGTGGCCACTTGGGCATGAAGTATTTGAACGATAAATACACAGATTAGGGCATTTCTACTGCACGAAGCTACGTCTCCTTTTTGATTGCCCTGATTCAGTGGAATTTCATTCTCACTACCGGTGTTCAAATTAACCTTCTCACGTTTGTAAAGAAAACTTTGGCATACAATGGATTAACAATACGCCTCTCCTCGTGTGATGTACTGGTATCTCCAAATGAAATTTGAGTGTGTCTAAAATATTTCAACAGCATTTGAACTGACCGCCACAATCCAGTATATACCAGCAACATTATTTTTCAGCAGTACAACGAACAGACAGTACAAGATACGATTAACAACACTTTCTCGTGAGTTGTTTCGTGCCCAGGTACACCATGCATGAAATGCTTTCATCACACATACAAATGTATAGACTGACACTGCGGTAATACGTTTTTCTAAGTCGATACTTACTGTGATGGTCAGTGGTTTTACCCTACAAATTGCAAAACCTGGCTTAGAGTCCGTAGTCAAGACTTCGCCTCAAAACTTCACGAAAGTCTCCCCATTGACATTAAAACCATTATGTATATCACGTCAGAGTAAAAAGAAAGCTGTACACGGCGTCTAACGGTCGACATGAGGTACGGTGATGAAACATTACCGTGATTGATCATCTGATCCCGTGTGCAGCCTCCTTTTTCTTTGTGATGATGTACATTATGGTTTTCCATATCAAGTTAGTGTTTTGTGGAATTTCACGCCTAATTTTCGACTACTGGCTCCAACTTTTGGGTTCAAACTCTGAGGACTCAATTTATGGGAGTTTAGAAGAGTTAAAGCTCAATACGTACAAGACTTTTTAAGAGTTTAAGCTTTTGTCGTATTACGACCTCATCAGAGTTTCCGACGAGGTCGAAGGACGACGAAAGCCAACATTCTTGAAAAGAAAAAAGCCACAGTGATCGTTTTGACCGCATTTGCAATAAAAACATTTTTATAAATTGTTCAATTGACGGCGTTTTATAAATCGTTAGGGTAAAACCGCTCACTGGTACAGTAGGTGTTTCGAACCCTGAAAACGTATTTCCGCAGTATCGTAAAGACTTTTATTTCAGAAAGATATGAATTTTTAGTGGAGTTTCCTTTAAGGAAATTATAGCATTACCGTTCTTTTGAGTTTTCTCTCCTTCTGGTTCCCGTAGTAAGTAAGAATCTTGAAACCTGGACACCACTTTTTGAACTCCATCTCCCAGTTAAGCATGACGCTGGTAGGAACAACAATCAGGTGAGGACCCCAGCTGCCTTTTTCGCACGCAAGGTGGGCCAAGACAGCGATAGTCATGATCGTTTTACCAAGACCCATTTCGTCCGCCAAAATGCCATTCAAACACTTCTCGTACATGGTGACTAACCAATCCAAACCAATGTACTGGTACTCACGTAGTGTGCCACCACGCAGTAGAAAAGGAATTGGAGTCTTTACCTATGGATAACGACATACTAGATGTATTTAGGATTAAACACATACATTTAGTATTTATGTCAATATCATATCGTGACTTCACTTAGACAGAATGGTATGACCATACAACAACCGTTGTTCGAAGCAGGACATACCTTTGTTGTTTCAAGTGTATAACCAGTCGGTTGTAAGCTTTCTGCTGTAGCTGCAGCATCCGTCAGTTCTTGATTAGGACTTTCAGACTAATAAAGTTTCATAAAAAGCATGTAAGATATAAACCCTACAGATGAATATCCTGTATCAGTTTGAAGAAACAACCCATCGCAGAGAAAGTCGACATATTGCAAAACAACGATTAAATAACTTCCTAGCTACTTGTAGCACAGGAACATCAACAACGAAAACCTCGACAGCAACGAAAACAATAAAATAAATAAACAGAAAAAGATTTCAACATCAGCCATTAACTGCTCTTCAGTTACGACAGTCTAAGTAGCCAAACATCCACTTACATGATTCATTTCGTACGCTCGCATACACCGAGATGACAATTGCAAGGGACAAAATTGCGTGTGTAAACCGACCTGATTGTCAATATCTCCCAAGACAATTTGGGTGCAGAAGAAAATTACTGTATGTATTTGCATCAACTGCCACCAATATTATAATAGTAATAATAAACTTACGTGAACATCAGGTTTTGCTTGCGGATCTTGGCTGGTATCGCTCTGCAACAAAAACTCCATTCCTTCTTCTTCACTTGATTCTGTTTAAAACCGAACGAAAACGCTCAAAAGTGGCATAAATAAAATTTATCCCTTTCGTATTTCAAATTAACATTCAATTTTCGTACAGTGACATCTTTTGTGAATTCTGATTGGTAGCTGTGTACCAGGCAAGACAACGCTTTGTCATGGCAACTTAAACCCGTGCTTTAACATCATCCAAGCACGGATAGTACCTGTACAACACAGTTACACGTGAACGTGATGTTAGACACAAATCCGCATATACAGGTGACATTTGACCCAGTTCACAATGTAACCCCCACCTTCTTCATCTGAGCTCTGTTCACTTTCCTCTTTAATCTTCACTTCGTCTTCATTGTTTCCTACATTGTATTTCTTCAAGAGTTCTTCAATAGGTAGTTCACCTGTGAACGAAACGGGCTAAAGTTAGATCTCAGGTAATGCACGAAACTGACGAGCAGGATGGAATCCCACGTTTTAGTACGCGTCTGACAATAACCGGAAAGATTGGGTTCTAAGTATCCCTTCAGCTGATTGCTACTCGTGTTGGGTACAAAGTGCCCTGCCTTTTCGGAGTTTCTGTGCCAGTCAATAAAGCCCGTATTGCTTCTCCATTACCATTGCAAAAAAAAATGAATACTTCGACAAAAAGAGTCGATTTGAAATTCAAATAAGAGAGTACCTTAATCACACAAAAAGCACAACCAATCAATTGCAGAAATTACCAACTTAACCCTTTGACGCTCAATTTTTCTTCTAGTTTTCTCTTCGTTTTTGCTTTGATCATTCATTTGTTGTTTTGATTCTGATATCTGATCTTTCGGATTCAGGGCGTTAAAGGCTTAAAGCTGTTAGCGCGAACCAACCTTCTTTTGTCTCATGGGCTCACAGCTCAAACTGACTAGAAATCTATTCATTTTATACAATGAAATGTCAATTAGTGCAACAAAAATTTTCAGAGGAAAGCAGCCTAAAAAGCATACGTTTTCGAATACTTTGCGAGTTTTTGAGTGGCAAAGTATACCCACGACATTGTTTTAACTTTCACAAAATTACCGTAAGTTAAAATTATGCATACAGGTAACCGTACTACTCCGAGTGACGAACCATACCGGACAAGTAGAGTTTTCTCTACTTGTCCGGTATGGTTCGTCACTCGAAGTCGCAACTACATCAGGTAACCGTAAGTTATAACGGATAACATTTGAGTGAATAAAAAACAGGTAAAGTGAGCCACCTTCAGCTTCCAACTCCGATATTTCTCGTGCATGATCTTCTTTCTCTTCCAATTTTTCTTCTTCTTCCAAAGTGCCTTCATCATCAACATCAACCATAGTGTCTCGGATCACAAACTCGTCATCTTGGTCACTAAAATGATATTTTTTCATTAATGGTTCGTACATAACATCATGTCAGCCAGGTTGAAGGAACTGCAACACAAAAATGTTATTTACATATATTGCTATCGTATGTGGAACCAACGTAACCACTGTACAGTTGTAAGGAGCGCAGTCCAGTGGCGCGACGGGTGTAATTGCCCCTTTTAGAAAAACTAACGTTTCGAGCGAAGGCCCTAGGTCCGAGTGAAGGCTTTCACTCTTTCCAGTGGTTTTCTACACGTGGTCCAAAACCAACTCCGCAGCACGGTTTTATATCAAAACTACTGTAGTACAAGTTGGTTGCGGACACGCTCCTTAGTTTTTCAGAAATAATTTCAGAAATTAATACAACGGCATGAAGAAATTGGTGATTAAATGTTTTCCACAAGCGTGAGGAATCCATCCTTGACTCTCTGGGGCACATAATCACGAACTGTTTTTTTTTTTTTGTCGCGATATTATTGTAAACTAAATCATGTTGCTCCCGACAGGATTCATTAGACTGGGGTATACAGATCCAATGAGTTTTTTAAGAGCTGTATGATTTTGGCTACAAGAAATAGCTACATGGCATAAAAGGTGCGCATAAAGCTTTGGATTGAGTAGCCCCCTGTGCTTAACAACATGAACTTGAAAATAAATGGAAAAGCAACTCGTTCTAATTTAAGGATGAAAAATTTTAGTCTCGGTTGAAATTTGATAGTGATAGCCCCCTCACTTGCTAGCACTTGGTCCTGCGATTTTCGTATCTTCTCTTTGTATACTTGATTGACCTTCTTCACTTCCTCCACTTAGCTTCCTTTCTTGAACCAGTTTCTCAGATTCAACTTCTCCCTTTGAGCTATAAATTCAGTAAAAAACGGAAGTTCTACATCATCACGAAACACTGTTTACTGAGAAATACAATGTGTAAACGGCAGTTGTTTTGATTTGGATTTAATTTGGCTTTCTAACTGGTTAGCCAAGCTGGATAACCGCAACAGGCTAGATAGCCAGCTCCGGCGGCATCATAGACCTCGCTATTTAACATGGTGCTTCCCGGAAAAACAAAAACCTTACCATCTATTTCACAAAATCTAGCAAACCATTTTGCTGCTTTGCTAATCTGATGTAAGTTACAAACATATTATAGTTTGTTATGCTAATTTGTATGTCTATGGCACTCACCCAAATGTGAAATGGGAAAATGAAAACAAGTTTTCAAACAAAATTCGGAAGAGTACATGACTATCAGATAGTTTGCTATCTAACTGTTGGCTTCCCCAGTGATCTTTGAAATTTCTCCAGCAATTATGGTAGCCAGCAATTATTTTGTACTCTGCTCTTGTCAGGAAAAAGTTAAGCAAACCTCAATTACCCACCTCTCCGTGCTCAATCAATCAAAAATCTAGCTTTGTGATTTTTTGTCTTTAATTTTTTATTGGCAGCCATCTTCAAAAGCATCCCTGCCAAACAAGCTTTAGCTACAGGAGGCTTACTATCGTGAAACCCAGCAATATGTTACTCCTTGGAGATTTCCTTATTTTTCTCTTGATACTTTAAAATTAATAATATCCTAAAAGGTTGGACACACATTCAGTTGTTTTTTACCTAC
Organism: Nanipora kamurai; assembly: GCA_036872915.1. NCBI lineage: Eukaryota > Metazoa > Cnidaria > Anthozoa > Scleralcyonacea > Helioporidae > Nanipora > Nanipora kamurai. The sequence goes on from JBAHVQ010000095.1 coordinate 585,587, forward strand.
AAAAACTTTTATACACAAAGCTTACATTTCTTCGCCATCAGCCTCAACCCTATCACCTTCACCATCACTATCCTCACTGCTTTCATCTTCATCAGAGCTAGGTTTAGGATCAGTAAACATTTCAAGAGGTAAACTTTCAAGAAGGTCATCTATGGGAATCTCACTTTCTCGTTGCAAAGCTTTTATTTCTTCTTCTGGATCCTTGAATTCCTGTTTAGGGTGACAATTAAAAGAGCATAGCATTAAGCTGGAAAATCCGAGCCGTTCAATTTTTCTTCATTAACTGAAAATGCACAATTACTTATCTATAAGTATCCCTTGATATGACTCAATGCAATGTTATGTTCTTGTTTTATGTTAACCCTTTAATGGCCAGGGCTCATCCAAGCGATGAGTAAAATTTTCTGGTATTAGCCACAGTAGAATGGTAAAATGCACCCTTACCCCTTAATGGATTCATTTACTCATAAAGGAATATGATTTCTACAACAAAACCAATGTGCATTATATCTAAAGACTAGTTACAAATCGAGTGTTGCAAATAACATTTGACGTGTGTACTAATCCAGAAAGTCCACACTGCTCAATACAACTTACACCATACCAGACACTGAACTAACGACAAAAAAAGGCCTATCGTTTTGTCACTTTCAAAAGTTAGAATAACAGTCAAGCTACAATTTATGGGACATAACAAAAACTTTTTCTTGCATACTTTGTGTTCATAGGCCTCTTCTACATCAAGTGTTTCTTCATCATCACTATCCTTTTGCATATCAAAGTCACTTTCATTTTCTATAATGATAAGAAAGGGAAGTCAAACTTATACCTTTTATGTTCACACTCCCTTAAAAATCCCTGATTGGGGATCCTCTCTTTTCTGCAAAAGTGTGACCAGGTTTTAAATTATTCCTGTTCTAACTGACAATCAAAAATTCATTGAGAAGTACTCCATTTTCAATGCTTTTGATCACCAGGCAACCCAAGATCAATCAGATAACTGAACAATGCTCAAAAATTTTCAGACTGCAATCCAACTACACGAAAATTAGTTTCTACTGCCACAAAAACTCAGTGCCACTGTACCTGTAGGAAGAACTCTACCACTTATAAAGATCCAGAGAGAGATTGAAAGTTGCTTTTTTTTGAGCTTTACAAAAGCCACATGCAGCTTTTTTATTAGGTAAACAACAAGGCAATGACAATGACTTTCAGCATATTAGAGTCCTGAGATTGGTTGCTCAAAGCCTAGATAGTTTATCTGGTGAATAAAGCCCAGCAAGTTAACAGCACTTTCCACTTTGTGAACAAACTTAAATTATAACTACCATAGCACTATTCATCAAATAAAATATATGTTTAACTATTCGATCTGTTGCTGGCCATGGGCATGCTCTAATGTTTTCTTCTGACTACTGTCAGTCAATTCTTTCATCAAAGGGAAACATCTGTGGTTGGTTGTTCGAAGGCAGTAGGACTTCATCCAATGAATAGGTAAGTTTTACCCAGTGGATATGTTTTCTGCACATTGTAGTAATTAGAGAAAAAAATAAACAGTGAATTGGTCGTTGAAAGTGTGGATATTACTATTCAATCACTACTTGTTCTGTGATAAATACTCAAGGCATAGGAAATCGATTAACTGGACAGGACTTATCCACTGGATAAGCTATCCAGTGGATAAGCTATCCTGGCAGTCAAAGTGTTCAATAATAGACATCCCATTCCCTTGCCAGGAATCATTTGCTGGAGAAATTACCCAGGCTTTGAACAATGAACAGCAAATGATCAACATCAAGTTCATTCAGGTTTTAGAAAATCTCATAATCTGTTCTTCTGGCACTTTGTAATTTAAGTAATCATTCATTTGTATTCTTATAGAACAATTGTCAGAATAGGCCAAATAGAAAACATGGTAAACTTGCCTGTCATGAATGGAAAGCGATGTTGTGAGATGAAAATCACTCGTATCCTCAGAAAAACGATTTCTGAGCCCTAGGCGGGAATCGAACCCACAACCTTCTGATGACCAGTGAGACGC
>JBAHVQ010000095.1:601297-614427 GCA_036872915.1 Nanipora kamurai
TATCTCGTACTGAAGATGGCATAAGGTTGCCGAAACATGTCTACAATAAAAAAATTTGTCGTCTTTTTAAAGTGTGAAATGCCGGTTGTTATACGTCGTAAGATTTCTGGATGAAAACGTTTCCTCCCTCAAAAAATAATTTGCCTCACAATTGCACCCAACTCGTTAAGCCCGGCGCTGCCGCTTGAAACATGATGTGAAACGCATTCAGTTCGCACGCGAACATTTTAAATTACTTGTGTAATGAATGCACCTGAGTGTGTATATTTACGAACTATTTTAGGGATGCGACGCATTTCAACCAAGAAAATTGAAGGAAAAGGTACGTTTAAATTCGGATGATGCTGTATTTATATTAACAATATTGATTAAATATTCATTTTCTTTTATTTTTCCTTTAGGAATTATTAATGACATTTCAAATAAACGACAATTTTTTTAATAGTAAACATGTTTCGGCATACTTATGCCATCTTCAGTATAGTGGAAGAGATCTAGTTATAATTTACAATCGGATATATATATATAAATTGGCGAAACCACTCGCCAGCTATCCACACGGATTAAGGAGCATACTATTTCCGGCAAAAACTCACACATCTTTAAACACTTCCTCGCTTCACCTCAATGCAAATCTAACTTCACACCATCATGCTTTCGTGTCCTAAACACTGCTCACTCTTCTTTTTCATTAAAACTCAAAGAAGCACTTTACATTAAGAAACTTAAACGAGACCTTAATAAACAGGTAAACCATCTTAAGACCGTCCTCAACTTGTAAATATTTCCCGCCTTCTTATCATTGTAATGCCTACATATCCGACTGTAAATTATAACTAGATCTGTTCCACTGTACTGAAGATGGCATATGTATGCTGAAACATGTTTACTATAAAACAATTGTCGTTTATTTGAAATGTCTGACTGCTATTGTGCTGTAACGAAACTACGGAATTATCAATGAATTGGGTAAGTCTTAATACAAAGCGTTCGTATTGTAGGACATACCTTTCTTGGAACGGTGAAGCTAACCGGTTCACAGATTGGTTTGGTGCTGTGGAGCTTAAAGAATTTCGCAACTTCATTGTGACTGACGTTGCAGCCCCTCTTCGGCATGTATCCACAGCCCTTTTGAGGGTCAGAACTTTGGTATGTGGACAGATAATGGCAGTATGGTTTCTCGGGAACCAACTCATAATAGCGGATAACGGTATCACCCTGAAATACATCAAAAAAGGGGAAGAATGTTCAGCTTTCCAGGGTTCGTAGTCTTTGGCCCTTTTGAAATTCAATGACTTTCCATGACGTTTTCCGTGATTTTTCTGGGTTTTCCATGACATAGTATCAACCAATTTTTTTCGCGATACATAAGAATTTTGTGTACGTATGCCGATTTTTTGTTTTTTTAATAGCTTTTTTTGATTAAATTCCAACGAAATGATGCCAATTTTCCATGACTTTCCATGATCCTAATCGAAGTTCCATGACTTTCCAGGTCTGAAAAATGAAATTCTAAAATTCCACGACTTTGATACAAAATCTCATAAGCATGTACACTACCACGTAAGTCACTTATTTTGCAGGTTATAAATTTCACCACATAGTCGTTGACAGTAGAACTTTCCTCACCTTTCCAACCAAATACACCATTTTTGTATCTCCATCATAGTAGGGGAAATTCACTCCATTGCTGGAATCCATTTCATCCATAGCCAGAGGTTTGGATAGGTCATTCTGCAAACACACAAACGTCAAAATAAACAATTGTTTAATGAGAAATTTTTCCCCAAAATCATCGGCTAGACAGCAAAAGTTGTCAAGAACTCAGCATCATTCTTTGAGGTTCAAAGTTTACTGTTTCATGAACATGACCCAAACAACTAGTGAACGTTGGTCAAGCTCGTTATCTCAGAAAAACGATTTCTGAGCCCTAGACGGGAATCGAATGATGATGAACCTGCACCCTAGCTCACCATGTGAGACGTAGCAGCTCAATGGTTAGAGCATCTCACCAGTCATCAGAAGGTTGTGGGAAGCTTGACACACGTTCACTGGTCGTCTGATGTTGACCAAGCTCCCACATGAACCAAATTTGTGTTCAGCATTAAGTATAATATGACCCAAGTTACAAGATTAATGAGTGAGTAAAACTATTATGGCCACAAGGTTCTTGTAGATCACCATAAATATTAAATTACAGAGTGTTTCCATTAGGCCCCCAAGGATAAAATATGTACCAACCTGATCAAAGACAGCCCACTGACGTTTGCTCATTCGTGAAAATCCTGTTGTGAAAAGGAACCCCAAATTGCTGCAGAACACGACTCGCTGAGGTTTGGCACCCTCGTGGCCTGGACCTTCCTATATGGACAATTACATCATATAAAATATGAAAACTAGCAAGCTTGCCATAAAAATACACATATGTCAGGAAAAAATCAACAAAAAAAAAGCAAAAGGCTCACTGAAGTGTGCTAAATAAAACTACATCTGCTTATGATATACAAAAATAGTCTACTTCCTGACAGTTCTGATAAATTTATTTACAAACTGATCAAATGCATAGACACAGTGCACAAAGCACCAGTTTATTTTATGTGCAGTTTTCTAGAACAAAAGTTAGACAATTTCCCATTTAGTATCAGGGTCCAACATTTTTAAATATGCTTAGCTGTGAGATGCTTGAGGCATTTAGTAGCACCTTGTTTCAGTGTAAACTTTCAAATGATCTCTTATCTCATCTATGGAACTTTACAAACTGTTCCTACAGTGAAAAAAAAAAATTGGTGCCAGATTTAGTCACCAGTGACCAAAGGAGACTTTAGTATTTTACTCTGTCTAACACCAGACAATTTTACTTGTCAAAGGGAAAATCCACTGTCAGCAAGGAGTTAAAAAACCTATAGATTTTAAAATTTTCCTATCAATTATCCATCCTGGAAAAAAACTTTTAACCAAAAAAAAAAGAGGGGTCAGCAAAATTGTTTTTGATATAAATTGAACGGCAAATGGTAGCCATTTTGGAATGTGACGGTTGTCATAACAACAGCCTGGACTCTTTATTTTGTTGTATTTTTAGATGCCTAGAGTGTGTTTCTATGCATTGCATTCAGTTTTATTCTTCTTCTGAAGTACTTGTGCACATGTTGTTAGGTCTTAAATTTGTATTCTCCACTTTTTGGGAAACTGTATGGACCTACCTTAACTTTTAAAAAGACACAACTCAGCTAGATTCAGTAACCTTAAAAGACCTGACTTGACTCAAGTCAATATAATCAACAAAGAAAAGGTCAATAAAGTTGATTTATGTTCATTTTGAAAAATTACTGTGAACAAATAAATTTTAGGATGAAATAAAATAATGAAAACAGCTTACTCAATCCTTTAGCACCCATGGCTCATCCCCATGATCAGGAAAATCCTCTGGGAATTAGCCAGAGTAAAATACTGAAGTTTGCCCTCTTCCTGGGTTAAAGTTGTCTACATGTAGACTGCTGGTGCGGCTGACAGATATTTTGAAAGTCTCAGCAGCAGCAGTTGATCTTCATTTGACTCTGAATATAACTGCCATGAGGCCATCAAAATATCAGTCAACAACACCAACAGTCTTCCTCAAGACTACTCTAACCAAGGGCCAACTCGATAAAATCATTACACTTGTATTTTATGAGCATAGCCATTGTTTTTGAGACTGGAAACAATATCTATGCTTGTAAAATAAAAGTGTATTAATTTTGGTGAATTTTCTCCTTGACAATCAACTTTCTTCTCCAACATATGTGTTCTGCCATTGATGAAAGAGTTCAAGAAAATAGAGAAACCAAACTACCTGCTTGACTTCACCAGAACGTGGATCAATTACTCTGATTTTTTTGTCTTTACAAGTTGTTGCAATCAAGCTGCCATTGTAATTCCATGCCACACTAAATATCACATCAGGATGGCAGTCAATCTGGGTGATAACTCCTTGGGTTTCCAGGTTCCAGATAAGCACAAGGTTATCATGACTTGAACTTAGCAAAATATTATTTGCAACAGGATGCCAAGAAATGGTACCAACACGTCGCTGATGGTACTCGAGGGTACAAAGGGGCTTGGTCAGATTTTCAACAAGACCTCCATCTGGTATTTCCCAAACTTTGATCGTAGTATCTTCCGAGGAAGAAGCAATTACGTTGTCATTGAATGGGTTCCATGCTATGTCAAGTACATCTTGCTTGTGACCAGCAACTTTGGGTAGATTCTGATCAACTCGTCCAGTCTATCACAAAGCAAAAAGTGTTGAATTTAACATGTAACGATAACACTTAAAAGTTTACAATCACTTACAGTATTCTCTGCATTAAGCAATGAAAAGTTAAATATAATAAAATACTTTAGAATGCCTATATTTTGTGCTTTCCCCTCAGTTTTATTATTCATGCTGTGGTTACGATTTCCACCTGGTTCTTCTATTGGTAATATAACCATTTATATGTGTCAACAATTACAGCTGTGGAGGCACAGTGCAACATTACAGGAAATATTGCATGAAACCCAGAGTGGTATAAACAAGCAAAATATTCAAAGTTAGCAAAATTTGATAAAAAGAATCCAAAGAGGCTAAAGGTCAATGAAAGCCTCACACAACCTGACCTGATTTTTTCTTTAACCCTTTTCTGGGCACTGTTACCACTTGGCAACTTATTAATTTTACTCTAGCTTATGCTGGATGATTTTATCGCTCAAGAGGTAACACCCTGAAAACTTGCTTGGTAAAGTAGCAAAAGGGTTGGGAAGTTGCAGGATGTTGGAGTAGAAAAACTGACATTTCGAGCAAAGGACCTTTTCTGATGTGAAACAATGGAGGTTCTGCTCAAAATGTCAGTTTTTCTACTCTGAAGTCCAGCAGTTCCCTGACTGTTTTTTGGTTTTCTACAAATCCTCGGTTTCGAGGTAGCACTTTACTTTTACATCATTGCCTGGTAAGGGGTTAATGCTGACTCTAAATCTAATCCTAATGTTGGCCATTGGCTTCAAATCTCACCCTTGTGTATGCTACTCAATTATTGTTGCTACATTACATGCAATGGTAAGTCGTGTATGTGGTACTAGAAACTATCACATCTCTGGGAATAAGGTGACAAGGTCACCTTGTCCAGGCACTTATTATTACATGTAAATAGATATAATTGTACATCACACACTGAACCATGTACATGATGAAACTTCAGTAAGGTTATTTTTAAACATCTTTTGGTTGTCAGTTGTCAATACAGTTTAACACTTCAGGAGTTTGAGCTAAGCACTTAGCCTGCTATTACGCACGTGAGTATCGATACTGAGAATTTGTATTCTATACTCATCTAGAGTAACCAATGCGCAATGATCTCAGTTTCCATCCAGCACTTAAAGATTAACGACAGTGCATCAGTTTTGTACAAACAAAAAATAAATTTATCTCTACTGCGATATCGAAACGAGATGAATTAAGAGTTAACAACATTATAAACACGATTTCAGTTTATTGTTTACCCAAGTAAAATATGCCATTATGCGATAATTAAAGTCTTAAGATCTCATCATATTTGCCAGTCAACTTCAGTATGATTCATAATAGAACACAAGATAAAAAATGCTGGCTGTATGAGAAATATTTCGACTTCTAGTCCGAGTTTCTTGGTGGCTCGTGGTCTGCACGCTCATTAGTTATTAATCAGTTCACCGACCCAAACACTGTCTAGACAGCGCTACGAATTTCATGTTTTCTGAAGTAGAAACCGAAATCGTTATCCGTTCTTTATAACTGAGCATTAACTTCTGGAATCCACGACGTTTGTTTGACGGTTCAAGCCAAACTGATCCGTAAAAATGAAGCTAACATTTGAGACTGCACAGCAGATCTTCTGATGGCAATAATGGAAGTTACAACGGAGTCCTCCCACCGTGGTTGTTTTAAAATTCTAACACATCAAATTGGCTAATTTGCTCATTCAGCCGCCTATCAGAATTTAAAGGATGCAAACACGGGGTTCAATATGCCTTACGAATGTATTTTTTGTCTTCAGCAAGCGGTGTATTCTCAAGTAAAGAACACTAGTGTTAGTCGTTAGCATATAGTAGATACTCCGGGCAATTTACATCCTGGTATGGATACGCAGGATCAACCTTACGGCTTCGTAATAAGTTTCTTGTGCGCCTATACCGTTTATCAAGATCAAAAAAGTCTTTAGAGTCGAAAAGGAGGGCATTGGCCATATGGCAAGGGCAAGAAACCTTGGCAGACTGAAGAATCTAAAAGTGAACGCCCATGTGGTAGTTAAGCAGCAGCGAACCGTACCAAAACAACTTTTTTTCAAGTAAGAAAACCTAAGAAAATACAAACAGAAAGGTAAGCTTGACAAACCTTCTCCAAGGGAAGAACAAGAAAGCTTCCCCCACCAGCACTTTCCAGAATGATGGCGACGAATTTCGGATTGACGGCGCAATAAGGTGCATCCCAAGAATTCTTGCTTACTCTCATGCCGTCGTAGCAGTGGTCTCGTCTTGTTCCAGTCCCGAAGACATGGCGAAATTTCGATGAACGAACGAAATTTGGCATTACTGACGGTTGATAGTTCGACCGATAATGCGGTGGCTTTCAAACGGATTTCTGCCAAGAGTACTTCGAAAAACTGCCTCACACTCTTCGCAAAGGAAATGCTCGATGAAAGAAGTAAAAAAGGAACTGGTGTCCTTTCTCGTTCTCTTGTGCCGGGGGTACTGTGACGTCATAAATACGATAAATCATCTCGGACGCCGATCTCCCCCTGATTAATTCAATAAATTCTTGTGTGTTTTCTTGTTTTCCTTGTTTGGTACGGTATGAACAATGCGGTACACGAGGTAATAGTTGGTTTTGCTTGGAGAAAGCTTTGCCGGTGAACTAACGTGATTCGCCCTTTCATGAATTTAGGCCTCGGCTCAGTGGCGCTAAAAGTAGACCGGCATCTTTGTGAAGTGGATTTTATCTAAAAGAACATGCTACTTCAAAGTAAATGATTTTAATCTGGGTGGATAGTTAGGTGTTCCTGAAAGTTTATCACCCAGGTAAGTGTAGTCTCGAGAAAGACTGTTCGTGGAAGTGAATGATGCATAGAAGGCCTTATGCGGCTGTCATTTTCACAGTCAAGAGAAGAGTAAATGAGGCCGCCGAAACGTCAATCATTTCCACCAACTTACTCTCAAGACTACACAAAACTGGACAAACAACATTCACAAACATCTAACATACTATTCTCGAACAAGTTAACTTAGGGTCGCTTTGTCCCAGTGTTCAGAGCTTACTTGAGCCGCGGCTTAAGTCCGATTGTCACTAAATACTCGATTTCTAAAATTATTGTGACGCTTTTACTCCCGGGTAGTGGTCGGGTCCCAATTCGGAATCCGACATACTGCGGTCATGGTCCGACCGAGACTGATGATATCTAAAATGGCGGGCTAGTTTAAATTGCATTAAATGTTGACAAGCAATACAGTACAGCTTGCAATTTAATACTCATGGCATGACTCTTTCGCCTTTTATTGGCCACTCTTAACAGAGTACATGCTACGGGTTGAATGAGCAATGAGGCGATCTGCTGCGCCTTCCCAAACTGAGAAAGCAAAACGACAGAAAACCACAGGCACAGACCAGAATGGAGAATGTAGAACGAAATTTAACCAGGAACCGATTACGACGAATACAAGAGATGACGAAGTATATCCTTACAATTGTTTTTCCTTTATTTCCTTTATTTAGTTCATGACTTGTTGCTTATATTATTTTCTTACCTGATTTTATCTTCTTTGCCTTTCCTCTTAAATCGTGTACTAAAAATAAAATAGTTTAAAGAATAACAAATATTCATATCCATATTGTATTTATATACAGTGCTATAACCACGAAGGATTATGGGGCAGAGAACATCCAAAATAATTTTGAACTTCTTGAAATTTTTCGAAAAAAATAAATAAAAACGGATAGGTTATTTGTTTGGATAATTTATTTCCACATTTAATGTGTCAAGTGAATTCATTGCCCTACTTAATTTATCAAACAAATAAAATTGTCAAATAATGATACATGGATCAAACTGTATCATGATTCCACATGAATAAATTTCCCCATAAAGCTACAGTAAATGAAATGGTCATGTATAATGGTTTTCTAAAATCTGAATCTAAATCTTCCACAATTAATATAAATACACTACCCCCAAATGAAATCATCACGTGATGACAACTAATGATCTATAATTTGTGTTTAACTGTCACAAAACACTACATGAATAGAACCATCACAATGTTATATGATTAAAATTATCAAACAATACTGAATGAATGAAATTTCTATCTCATGCTATCATACATGAAAAAAATTGCTGCATCATGCCAACTTACATGAAACTATCATTTTGGCATTAAACAGTGCATGGTTTTACTCACAGAAATCCTTACAGAAAACATTTGAATAAGATGTAATGAGGTTAGCACTATCAAACTCCTATCTTTATCTCCTAGCTAAGATAGATTAAGCTAAGGTTGATTTTTTGGAAGTGGAAAACCTGGGAACCTAAACAAAAACCTTCGAATGACAGGAGAGAACCAACAACTCTGCTCACATGAGTTTGAAGCTCAGGGATCAATATAGGGTATTCTGTGGTGGTCACCCATCCAAGGTCTAACTCTATATGATAGGGCTTAACTTAGGACATCAGAGGTGAGAGGCACTACACTAATAGCACAATATGCCACCCATGCTCCCCATCTTCATTTATTGCCTGTCTGCATTACATTCTACTGTAAAATGAACTCAGTTTATCACATATTTCTAGGAACCCTGTGATAAAGAGAACAAGGTTAAGCATATCAAGTTACTAAATACTAGAAACAAGTTAGCAAAACCAAGCTTCTTCAAATCACCAATTCAAATTAACCTACCGAAACAGCAAGGTGTGTGCATTTTCGATGTCAGGTTTTAAAGCCAAGTTTTATCTTTCTCAGACTGAGTGCTCCTCAATGATTCAGTGCAACTTAGACCTGAATTTTTTTGTTTGACTCTTCAGCAAGACAAGAAGAATGTAAAAATAATGAAAATCTTACTCAATATTACAATGTGATGTGGTAAGTATGGAATGGTTCAAAAGTCTGTATTGTAGCCATGGTAACAACAGCAATGGTCAAAACATATTTTCACAATTATCATTGTATTCAAAAGTCATGGTTCAAAAGTCTGTATTGTAACAATGGTAACAACTGCAATGGTCAGAACATATTTTCACAATTATCACTGTATTCAAAAATCACGGTTCAGAAGTCTGTATTGTAACAATGGTAACAGCAATGGTGAACATATTTTCACAATTATCACTGTGGTTTTCTTTGGTAAATCTATCTGAAAATTGATATCAGGATATATTTTTTCACTGAGCAAAATATTAGGTTGTAAGAACAGAATTTTTTGCCAAATATAATATTAAAATTCCAAAAATATAGCATTTGTACTGATGCAGACGGTGCTGTGGTGATAGAATAAGGATTCAACAAGATTCCTATTTACGTGTGGGTCATGCCCTATTTAGAGTGTTTGAAGCTCCAATGCAGGGAAATTGGATGTTAGTCTTCAGCGTCTCTTCAGACTTACTACTGCTGATGACAGTACTTACATTTTTATTCTTTCAGGGGAAAGATGTCAAAGAAAAAGGTGCGTTGGTCACGAGAACGAGCATTGTTTTATAATTTAACATGAAAAAATTACACTGATAGTGCTAGAAATGATAGACTTATTTCTGTTATAAAACAGAAGCGAGCAGTGGTGTACTGTGTGGGTGTGTGTGAGGTGTGTATGATGAAGTGTGTGACCCCCCACTTTTTTCTTAACTAGTAGGTAAGATACAAGTCCGCTGTCCGTAGAACCTGCAGTCCGTTGACAAAGGCGGCCGGTAACAACAATTGATAAATGAATATTGCGATACTTTTTACAAATTTGTAACAGTCATTTTATAAATTTTCAATGTAATAAATAAATTTTCCATGTAATAAATAAATTTTCCTTCAATATATCTGGGCGTACGCAACTCTTGGCTTTTTGATTCTGACCTTTGGGTCGGTAAAATCCGTACGCGATGCAGCCCTATCACTCAAAATGGTTACGGTGCACCAGAGGTAGTTGGGTACCATTAACTCCTTCCTGTCCCTATAGGTCCTCAGTGACCTATTGAGATTTTAGTATTTAACTCTGGCTAACATCAGACGATTTTACTCGTCAAGGAGAAAGTCCTCGGACTGGAAAAGAGTTAATCAGGATTTAAAACCCATCTCCTTAACTCCTTCCTGTCTGTATAGGTCCTGAGTGGAGACTTTATGTATGGAGACTATAGAGACTTTAGTATTTAACTCTGGCTAACGCCAGACTATTTTATTCGTCAGGGGGAAAGTCCTCAGATAGAAAAGAGTTAACCAGGGTTTAGAACCCATCTCCTTAACTCCTTCCTCTCCGTATAGGTCCCCAGTAACCTATGGAGACTTTAGTATTTTACTCTGGCTAACGCCGGTCGATTTTACTCGTCAAGGGGAAAGTCCTTGGCCAGGAAAGATTTAAAGTTTTGTTGCGTCAAATACTTTCTATTCAAGCTGTGAGGAGTTTTAATTTCTAGCTCCAGGGCTCGGTTGTAAAAAATTCTTAACTGATTCTTAACTGCGTAGTTAAATCGTAGTTAAATGCTCAAAAACTGGTTCTTAATTGCGCTAACTACATTTGAAGTTTACTACCTTTTTATAGAAGCCCCAGGACTTGAACCCACAACCTTCTGGATCATGCAGTAGTTGAAGTCCTCAACGGCGATCAAAATATCTGAGCAAAGAACCTATAATAATAGCTTAACTCTTTCCTGTCCGAGAACTTTCCCTTTGATGAGTAAAATCGTCTGGCGTTAGCCAGAGTAAAATATTAAAGTGTTCATAGGTCACTGAGGACCAATACGGACAGGATGGATAGGACCTATACGGACAGATTGGTTTTAAACCCTGGTTAACTCTTTCCTGCCCGAGGACTTTCCCTTTGATGAGTAAAATTGTCTGGCGTTAGCCAGAATAAAATACGAAAGTCTGCGTAGGTCACTGAGGACCTATAAGGACAGGAATATTTAGTAATATATTCTATATATATATATATATATATATATATACACCAATGATGAGTACCATCGTGTATAAAATATATTATATATTTTATATATATATTTTTTATAATTATGTAATATATATTTTTCTATAAAATGACGAAAATCAAAGTCTATTTACTGATAAGTACATTTTATGACTTCTAATTTTGTTTGGTAATATTTTTTGTAGCACAAGAAATGGGAAGGTGATGGTAAGCGGTCTTTGAATTTGCTCTTTCAGGTCGAGATATACAATCATGTAATTTTGGAAAACATCGAAAAAATTCCATCTAAACTTTTGGTGTAGGTCGGTTCTTGCGCGACGACCTGGGACATCAAACGCAAGCGAGGAGCACTTTTCCGATGTCAAATTTATGATGATCTTAAGTTAAAAATCTCGAGATAAAATTCTCAAAGAAAGCTGGCGAAAAAAGACGAACTGTTAGTATATGTTCAACTTAACTTAACCAAGATAGATCCTAGAAAAAAAACCGCTTTGTTGCCAGACGGGACCCGCCCTGGAAACAAAAGTTGTTAAAAACGGCAAAAAACGAGTAGGAGTGTTTTATGGGATATAAAACACACCGCTGTTGCCTCGTGTTGTACATCCGATAAAGCAAGTACTACGAATTTTTTGAAAGGCTTCAAAAACGAACCCTTCAACACACTAATCCGCCAAGAAAGGTTAAAAAATATTGTTTTGCCTAGAAAATTGGACGAGAAAAACAAGCGTGTCTTTATTACATAAAAAGATACGACGTGGATATTAGATATAAAGATACGATACAATCCTCATCATTTATTGAGTTTTTAAACTTCTTGTAATAGTCTGTATGTTTGACTTGCCATACAAAGCCGTTTGAATTTACTTCTTTCTCTGCGCATAGACCTTCTGTTACTTCTCTGGCTAACGCCAGACGATTGCACTCGTCGAAGGGTGACTCTGAAAAAGAAGCAATACACCACTTCGACGTACCGAGTATTCAAGAACTGGGGCGAGTTTTGGAGGTGAAAGGAGCGAAAAATTTCACAGAAAAATAGCATAAGTTCTTTTCATGAAGTTACTCTCAACTCACGTAGTCGCAAATCTCTTTTAATTCTTCGACTTTCAACTCAGAAATGCTGAGCAAGTCCATGATGAATGCAAAAACTTTGATATTTCACCTCCAAACTCGTCCCAGTCTTTAATACTCGGTACGTCGAAGTGGTGCATTGAAGAGTCAGTCATCCTGATCAATCTCTATGAGTAAGCACACCTTTAATAACTAACTGTTGCTATCTCTGTGATTTTATTTAAGACGAACTTTGTATATTTGAACAGGTATCTTAGTTATTAAAGAAAGAACAGCAATACTTCAAGACAGTGATGGAAAAGAGTAAGTAGTGAATCTCGCTGATCGCAGACCACTGCATGGGAAGACTTCACTGTTATTTTGTGTTTTAAAGTAAAGTGACGCCCATTCACTGGTAGTGCAAAACAACAAAACCAAACCGATTCCCTTTGGTGGATTCTGAAACAAAATTTATTTAAATGATCATACCAGCTGGTCCTCACTAACTGGTGTAAGATTGTCGCGAGAATTTCACGTGTTCTTAAATGGTTGAATACAAGCGCTCTCTTCTCAGCTGACTTATAACTCAATTGACCACTTCAAAACTTTGGGGAGTCTGAGCATGAATGTTGTTTCGCCAGCGTTTCTGGGATCACTTAAGTGGACGTAGGAAATTTAAAATGGCAAAATTGTGCGAAAGTACAACTCGGACTCCAAGAAATGTTTTCCTGGAAGGTGACATAACGAGAGCAAGGCTTCTATGGGATAATCCAAAAGAATGCACTGTTCCCGAGGTGTTATGTCGAGGGGAAAAAACATTGAAGTACACGCACGCACGCACACATACACACGCATATATATATATATATATATATATATATATATATATATATATAACTACAGACGGAACCGTTTC
>JBAHVQ010000095.1:625646-641137 GCA_036872915.1 Nanipora kamurai
TATCTAACTTGCTACTAAAAGAATAACTTCAACATAATATGGAACTTAATCTGCATATATGCGTTCACCTTACTTTGAACCAAAAACAATCTTCCATCAAATTCGCAGATGGATCCCTTGTACCGCGCAAACATACAGCCACATACCTCGGTATCCTCTTCATAGATACTGTTGGTAACAAAAAATAAGTCATGAACCGCATCGTAAATTCAGTCCGCACCTGCAACCGACTCAAATTGTTTTGGACCAGAGCGCAAAACTCCATTTCGTGGACAATTTTCGGAGTAGGCTTTTGATTTTGTATAGGTTGGAAACCATCCAACTTAATCGGTCAGATTTCAACGATTAGACGCATTCCAGATCAAAGGATATCGGAGAATTTTGCAACCCGCAAGTGTTGACAGGACAATGGCCAATGCAGCGGTGAAAGAGCTTCTCAAAAACCATCATGGGGTCACAGTTGTAGAGTTCTCAAGACTATGCTTGAAACGAAGGATTCAGCTCTTAGGACATATGCGCCAGCTCCTTTTCCTTCCTAACCCGCTCATACCTAGAACTGAGCATGCAAGATGAGTGGGCAAACCCAGAGCTCACTGGCTAATCGAAACTTATACTGATTATATCTGATTATGCTTATAAGTGGTCAAGCAGGTCAGTTTCACATCAACAATCATCAAAGAAACCTAGTTAGCAACTTGGCCCAACTAAGGCACTGACCATGTGTCATCCACCTCGTCACCGAAAGATTGATCACCGAAAGTCTTGTCACCGAAAGCAGTGTTCCTCTTCCTGCCTCCCTCTGATTTTTATTTGGTGCTGTAAAGCTCGTAAGTTTCAACTCGTTCTGCAAAGCAGATAGCTGAGCACTGGATTCTGCACTCAGCTTTGGCTTGTGCGATGCAAATATACTTTTTGAACAGCGTTTTGAAATGCAAACGTTGCCTAATTTTGAAAGTAGCACTGCCAGCATCATTAGTTCTCAAGAACCGCATGGGCTCATCCAAAAACCCGGGTATTGCTTGTGATTGAGCTTTTGATACAATTATGGCATCGCTGGAGTGGAGAGGACTGGTCGACATCGCTGGAGCCAGAGGCGTTCTGTAAGCTTGGCAATGATGGCACTACTCATGGTCTGGAACCTGAAAAAACACACTTCCCACATCACCGACAACACCCTTCACTGCCACAAACTTGTTGGGTTTGCCACTTCCACTTTTGAGGTGCCTCTGATGCCCATGATCGTCGCAGCACTTTTAGTCTCCCAGTTCCTCGTGCAGAATTATT
The DNA here is from genome assembly GCA_036872915.1 of Nanipora kamurai. Taxonomy (NCBI): domain Eukaryota; kingdom Metazoa; phylum Cnidaria; class Anthozoa; order Scleralcyonacea; family Helioporidae; genus Nanipora; species Nanipora kamurai. The sequence continues at coordinate 626,931 of JBAHVQ010000095.1, forward strand.
GCAAAAAAATTGCTTGCAGCTGGTGGTTCTGCTGCTCGATACCTCTCTCGGCTTGTTACAGGCTACCACCTGCTCATGCGCGTTACAACTCTTATGTCGCTTCAGCCAAAGAGGCGGTCAAGCGACCCTTGCGAAGGTCCAGCCAGCCACTAGTCACTAGCTTTCCTGTTGGATATGTAGCTGTTTTGTTGTGCATTTGTTGCAGGTTTCTGGAGGCTGATGATTGTTCCAAAGCCTATTCCTTGCCTGTTGCGAGCTTACAAAGCACTTGCTTTGCAGATTTTTGTATTGAACTTGAACTAGAACGTTGTTGCTTCAGCTGGTCGCCATTGTTTGATCTCTATACAGCATTATGTATTCATCATATATGAGCCAACACGTTCCGGCTTTTGGGCCCAAATATCAGGGCTGGCAGATGCTCAGTAGGGAATGACGCAAGTTTATTGGGTAGAGTCATTTCCTTATTCCTTACAAAAATTGCCATTGAAGACTGCCAATGGTGATATGAACCTTTGCCCAGGTCCACTTTCCAGCTCACCATTCTTATGCATATAGAGTGGTGAGGACCAACAGGCCAGGCTGTCCAGACCCGAACACTCTGTCATGACCAGTTTTTGGTCTCAGGTGTACACCGGTGCGAAAAAGGACCTAGCAGACCTGAATGGCAATCCGAAGTAAAACTAAAAGCAAGCTGCATCGTTTTATATTAGAAACAAGAATTGGAATTAGAAACACTAAGCTACTAGGAACAAGTGCATCGCTTCTAGTAACAAGTCCCTTACTAGTAGTAACAAGAAGCTATTAGAAACAATGAGTTTTATTGTGCCACTGCGTCGGTTTGCCACTTCCAAAGATGGAAGACGTGCTGCCCCCAAACTGGCCAAAGTGGCCAACGGGCGTCGAGACAAAGAGGACGAAGAGTGAGCACAAAACAGGCAGTGAGGATTGGCAAGTTGGGTTGACAGCCAAGAACAATCTACCATTAGCCATTGGAAAGCACAGACAGGTCAAAGAGTAATTGAGTTTTGTTTTGATTGGCCGGCTTGCCCACTCTATATAGATCGCATCCTTGTTGGCTGGCTTCATTTGTTTGCTGCAACAATCCATAAATCTTATTGGTCTCCCTTCCCTCCCTCCCTCCCTCCCTCCCTCACTCCCTCCCTCCCTGTCTCTTTCCCTCTCCCTCTCCCATTCCCTTCCCTTGAAATGTAAACACAGCTAATTCAGCTGATTTCAGTCCAAATCCTATCCGACTGCGCTTCCGAAAGTGTGCTTCTCTCCACTAATTTACCCAGTAGATCACCATCGCGCCCTCGCCACCATCATTCTTTTCTTCCTTTTCCATTCTTTTAGTTTCACTGCATCGATACCTGAATTGGGGTACCCGTTAACAGTACTTTTCTTCTGATTTTCTTCTCTCTCTGTCTCTGAAAAATGATATAAAAGGAGAACGCGTAGTAAGCAGTGTTGAACGACGGGTAAAAACTCATAAGGGGTAGAGAAACTTAGAATGGAGAATACTGACATTTCGACTGTAGGGACTTCGTCGGAGTGAAACTCGTCAATGTTCTCTATTCTAAGTTTCAGCACCTGGGGCTGTTGTATATGACTTCCTATTGGGTATCCTCTTAAGTGGGACTGTTGCTGCTCAATTTAGTGTATATTGATTGGTCTTGTACAAAGAAACTTACTGTTCTTGAAAGTGTAGGAGTTATACGGTCGTTTACAGATTCACATTGCCCAGTAGCTTTGCCGGCCGACATAACTAAAAATAGATTCACGTAAATTTACGGGACCTACCGACGTCTCGTAGACGTTCGTGAGAATTTCTGCAGATGTGTTACCTGTAAAACGTTTGTGCAACGTGAAAACTGTAAATGATCCTGCAGTTCATATACTTCCTAGAACCATAAGATTCATTGTGCAACTCCCATAAATGTTCACTTACATGAATCGCGAGAGACCCAATTACGAGTCCCACTTAAGTGGAGAATTTATGCAACCGAGCCAGGCCCCTTTGGATTTCACACGTCTGTCTGACTTTCTGTTTATCTTTATCATACATCATCTTGACGCTTTCCAATTTTTCAGGAAACTTTATACGATGAAATTCAGTTGTTCTATCCAGCTGACTATGATTCTGATCTCAGTGAACATTCTGGGAAGTTAAAAGTACTTGGAAATCTTTTAAGTAATATCAAAAAGAACATTCCCTCAGAAAGTGTCGTGGTCGTCTCAAATTACACTCAGGTAATTAAGAAGATAGCTTGGTTTTTACTAAGTACGATTACAATTACTACAGAAGGAACAGATGACAGTATAACAGTAGAAAAATTGCGTGGGGAATGCCAAAATAGCAGTAGCACTGACACCAGCAACGACAATAACTCTTTCGACAACAATAACAACGTACAGCAATAATTACAAATACCTGAACAACGAAAACAACCAGAAAACAAATATAAGAACAAAACAGGAATGAGTAAAAGAACATAAACTTTAACTACAACAGCAGAAACAACAACAATAATAATAACATCAACAACAGTAATGATAGCAACAGGAATAATATCCAAAGCATCAAGAAAAAGTAGCAACCATGACAAAAACCATTACTACAGCAACAAAAGAAAAAACAACAACACTAACAACAACTGCTACAGTAATCGCAGCAGCAGCAACAACAGAAATTACAACTACGGCAGCAACAACAGCAACAATATCAGCCGCAGCAATAACAGCAGCTACGTAATATGGCCTTATAAATCATTAGTCAAACAACCTAAGAACAAAATTAACTTCCTTTCGAGCGGCATTTTGTATCAATATAAGGCAAGCGGTAAATGTTTACATTAAAATAAGTGAAATTTGACAATAGTGTTACATTTTGAGTGCTCTTTTAACTTCCCGTATGCCTTTGAGGGACACGAGAAAATTTTGCAATGGGAAAAATAGTTTAAAGAAATGGGAATGAAGGAGCTGTTACGTGCGTTTTGTTTGATATTATTAGACACTGAATATAATTCAAAATTTGTGCGAAAGAAATCATTACCAGTTCCTTCGTCTTGATGGTCAAACTGCCACAAGCCAACGACAGAACTTGGTGGAACGTTTCAACAGGAAAGGAAGTCAAGATTGTAAGTAATAATAGCCACCACAGGTTATCGCTATTTTACAAAATGTTACAGTGATACAAATTTAGCGACCCGAAATCTGTTATTTGTTCTGGATTCTTTTCGTATGTGGTATATTGGACTTCCCCAAGACTAGTCTAGAGATTCTTTGACAAGTAGGCCAAAAGAACAACCTCATCCTCTTAGAGATTCCCTGGTGCACGACCTTTGGTATGCTAGTTCTTTGCTGTACCGACTGAGCTTTAAATACAAGGTCATGATTTGCATGGGGCAGGCCGTAGGATGGTTGTCTGTTTGAATTATCATTGTTTCGATAAACAACTCGAAACTACAACTTTGACACCCCCTACAAGAAACTACAACTTAGACAAGCCATGCAATGCTCCCTTTCCACAGCCAGCTCCTAACTATGTCAGTGCCATGAGTAACTTCGTTGCAAGTGACCGGTCGACTAATTACAAGAAATGGTCGGTGTTAAAATGGCGGACGGAAATCGTATCAAAATGTGGAAACTTTCTTGTTAAAACTGTTTGACACTGGCTGAATTAGATAAAAAACCGGTAGTTCAAATCTTTGTTGAGACCAAGTTTTCTGCACTTCATAAATTGATCGTATGTACGTAAATATTTAGTTTGGGGTATAATGAGTTAATATCCTTTACTGATTGTCAGATTGTCAACTCGGGGAAATCCAATCACAGATATTTCGCTCTCTTTGTTTAGATGTTTTCCTTCTGAGCTCTAAGGCTGGAGGAGTTGGCTTGAATTTGACTGGAGGATCCATACTTATATTGTTCGATATTGACTGGAATCCAGCCAATGACATTCAAGTATGAAGTATATGAAACAAATAAACATTTCGGCTCATGCCAGTATTACTATTATTATTGCTGTGTTATGCCAATTGCCTACCTCAGGCAAACTCGTCTTTTGCTGAAGCTGAAATCAAAGGCGTATTAAATGCATTTCTTATTTAATCAGTGATGTGTAGCGGTCGAAGATTGGGATTGCTGAATGATTATGATCCAACAGCTCTGTCGTTGATGGTATAGTATGTGGTTGTTTATAGCAGTCGCAGTCATTCTCTATATATGTGGTTGCTGTGTTTGGTTAGTTCCCTTTCTCGAAGTGTCTTCAACAGTCATGTCAAAAATCTCACTGGTTGTTTCAGAATTGCTGGCTTAACAAAGCTGAGACAACATTGTTTCCAGCCGCTGAACAACTTTGTTACGGCGTATTCACTCCGTGAATATGAAAGCTATGCGTTTTTACTAGTCTAATACGCAATCACTTTCAGTCATGTAGTGTTCTGGGCCCAGTTGTTCAAAGGACGATTACCGCTAATCCTGGGTTAAAATTTAATCGGCTCTTTTGTTTGGCATGTTTTGCTAAGTGATTTAAGTTCAAACTTTCTATGAGAACACCTTTCTATATTTGTATGATATCTGGACAAGAAAGTTTAAAAATCCTTTCCTACATTAGGAGTGTTTCATCCACAAAGTTTTCGCTAATCCTGGATTAACGTAATCGCCTTTTGAACAACCGGGCCCAGGGTAGTTACGAGTCTTGCCGGGTCGTCAACAGTGGCTAGCAATTTTTATGTGGATGTCTTTGATCTACTTTGCTGACTGCGAGTCTATTAGAATAATTGTCACTTTTAGTTTTTCCCTTTCTGGAAGGTTCGGTTCGCTGGTTCTGTGTTGGTGTGCTTGGCCGTCGTTTGATAAGCTCGGGTTACTGACAGTCTTACATGGGCTGTGACTAATAACGTTTTTGAGGTATTTGTATGCAATGAGTCACGAGTTAGAAAGACTTTTTTCTTGGTTTAAAGGCAATGGCCAGGGTTTGGCGGGATGGACAAAAGAAGAAAGTTAAAATATATCGTCTGCTGACCACTGTAAGTTGTAACTGTAAGTAATGTAGATCCTCTTATTTCTGCCTTCAGGGCGAGGCAACTTCTTTTCTTGTTTCTTATACTTTATGAAAACACAGAACGCGGTTACTGATCGTTCACTTTGAGAATGTTCAAATTTCCATGTTAGTCGATGATAGTTTTACCCGTTTGATCGTGCACTGATGAAAGTTCGAAGACAGGCGAGAAAATAAGTTCTTCAACTATCATCGACTATCATGCGCCGTGACCAAGGCTTAAGAATAAACGCTTTTTCTTTCCAGCTCGATTTGTGTTATGTTGTTTTACTATACTTTGCAGGGAACTATCGAAGAAAAGATCTATCAGAGACAGGTTACTAAACAGGGCCTAAGTGGTACCGTAGCTGACGCAAGTATTTCGTCTAAAGTGGAATTCTCGCGGGAAGATTTGAAGGTAACCCTTCTGTTAATCATAAATTGTTAATTGGTTTATCACTATAGGTGTTAAACCGATCAACCTAACCCTCCATTTACACATGTGGGGAGGCAATAGCTCCTCCTTTACTCGCTGTATACTACGCGAATGGCCGCACTTCCAAAAATTGAAATCAATGATTGAGCCTTGCTCGTTCTTCCCTGGCAAAAACAAGTAAGAACTTCACAAAACTCATGCTCAAACTTTGTGTTGCAATGGCGTAGAGACAAACGTCCCAAAGTTCACCCATTCCTAGGATTTCACATGAATGGTGTGATATTGGTGCTTCTTTCTTTACTTTTTAGGACTTATTCACCTTGCACATGAAGACAACCTGCCTGACACATGAACTGCTGAACTGTACCTGCACGCAGACGGACGGAAAGGTGATAATCATCGCGGTTGTGTACCTTGATAATATGGACCTTTAGCAAACTCAACGGGAACGTAACTGACCACGGCTTTGACACAACAGAATTATTCATCCGAAACGAAGACAACGAATAGTGTATAGTCCCAAGAGTAATTACAACGCCGTCCTCGTTCTTCATACGTCACTTGAAGCATTTTCACGACTTCATGACGACCGTAACTCTGGGAGCGGTGAAAGCTGCGTGTTGAGTTTAACATCCTCCCTTAGAACAGAATCTCTTTAAGAGGTTTCAAGCTTTAAGGAGATCGAAAAACAAACGTTAGGTATCTAATCGGATGTCGGTGATCCGCGGTTTCCGTTAAATTGTAAAACATTGGTTAGTCATTTCTCCTCGTCGTTAGCCAACTTGCTAAAGGTCCCGAATTCCGAGTGTTTGAGTGGAGGAATATCTACGTTGTACCGACCCAGATGATGCTAAACCTATCGTACGATTTTAGTATGGAGGAGTCAGATGTTAGGCCAGTCTAGGGACCAGATGACCTTCCTCCAAGAAGATTTTGAAGTCTTCAGAAAGCCATTTCAGCATTCTGGTGATAAAAATACGGTTACCTCTCGAGCGTGAGATATATCTCATATCGGAGAACGATATGAAAATATAGGATGCTGCGTAGGCAGTGTGTAAAACAGCGCAAAAAGTTAAAAGGTTGGTAGTCTGCCGAATATATGTTGGAAAGTAGACGTTTCGCTATCTGAAGAAGGGCCTTTGTTCGATATTTCAGAATTTTCCTGCATATATTCGGCAGTCTACCAACCTTTTAACTTCCTACGCATATCTTATTTCGGTTCACCTAGTCCAACACCCCCTTCTCTCAATTAAAATATTATTCCGCGGCCTTCAGTATAAATAACTGGCTGGCATTATTGAACCTTTTCGTATGTATGGTAAGAAAGACAATATACTACTCTTCGTGAATCATGTACCTGTTTTGGCGGTTTTTAGTCGTGACGAAGCTTGTTTCTTATGCTAAATTGTTACGCGTTTAGGAACGCCATGACAACCCCGAGGATTCATTGGGTAGTTCAACAAGCAACTCTGGTGATAATCTCGTGAGGACATGTCAGCTAGGAAGTAAGCGAGAAGAAACTAAGGTAGGTGAATATGAAAATTAATATCAGCGTAAATCCCTTATCAAAGGAGAACGCAAGTTAACATGTGATGACTTGCGATGCCATCAAACGGTTGCACAAATCGCCGCAAGTTCCGCCTTTCTGCTAGTTCCTGTGTTGTTACAGCAAAGTTATTGATAAAGCAAATGGTTTGAACCTGGGAGAATCGTTACAGGTTTGTGGAAGTTGTTCGTCCAGGTTAATGTAGTCTTGAGAAAGTGACTGACGTTTCGACGGTTATCTTCAGAGTCAAAAGAAGAGTAAATATAGAGGAACCTGACATTACATTTACTCTTCTTTTGACTCTGAAGATGACCGCCGCTAAGGCCGTCGAAACGTTCATCACTTCTGCCAACAGTCTTCCTCAAGACTACACTAACCTAGACGATCAACTTCCACAAACCTGTAAAGTTATTGATGTGAAAAAGCTCATCAGTATCTTGCCCTATATTTTTCATAATTTGCTTGAGAACGGCTCATAAAGACGGCAAATTTGATCTGAAATTTCAACCAGCTCAAAATGTTCGCAAGTTAAATGCCAAATAAGGCACAAGCTAAAAGTTGCGTTCTCGTTCGGTTAGGGCTTAAGGGAGAAGCATAATGGAACGGGTTGTGGTAGAACCGTTGACAAATTCAGTATACGAGAGAGAGGAATATTAACTGTTATGAAGACACCTTTATAGTCAAACAGTGAAAGAATGTCATTTGAATGTGTAATACGTTGGACTTAAAGATTATCGGCTGAAGAAAGCATCTAGGTGGAGCACTTGGGTTGTGAGACGTTAGAAAATCGAGAAAGCGACGCTATTTGCCAATAAATTAACGAAAAAAAAAAATTAAAAAAATACAGTCGATAAATGGATCGGTTAATCAACAAATTGGCGCAGGGTAATCAACGAGGCTTATACAACTTAGGTTACAAGTCCATACCATATTTTACTCTGTGCTTCCAGGGAAAGAAAACACTGAAATAATGATGGCTAATTATACTACCATTGGCCATTAAATGGTTAGAACACTTCAGATGAGCCGTGACCAATGATAGGTTAACTCGACGGTCACATCAATTCAGACACCCCCACTTCAATTATGCAAATGTTTAAACTGTCCTTTTGCATCCCCTTGCTCTACGATATTTGAGTTGATAAAGGTAACTGGTTTATTTTTTACAGGGAAAGAACTTGTCTATGGCTGAATTGATGCAATGGGCTCATTTTTCACGTCCAATCACAGAGACAAACCTAAAGGTAAGCCGACGTGTATCAATTACCTACTCCAAACACCTTGAAAATGCAAAACGGACGAACCAGGTAGTAACGAAACTCAGAGTTTCCAACCAGGGGGGACATGCGGGCGTTTCTCTTTGAAGTTTTACTGGACTATTCATATTGTTCAAGGAATCTTTGGCATTGACTCAAAACTATATCATTCCGACGAGTAGAGGACGTTCGTCAAGCTCGTTCTCTCAGAAAAACGATATCTGAACCCTGGACGGGTCACCATCCCACCGGTCATCAGTTTGTTGCGGTTCGATTCCCGTCTAGGGCTCAGAAATCGCTTTTCTGAGAGAACGAGCTTGACGAACGTCCTCTAGTCGTTTGATATTTACCAAGCTCCCACACGAACAAACTTTCTGTTCAGCATTAAGTACTATATCATTCCGACACTCGAAAATTTCCTTCACTACATATTAATATCCATTCATATTATTGCCAGAAATATTACACAAATCATTTCAGAGAGCCTGGGATACAAAATTTTTATTATTAGAACTACTCTACAGGCCAAATTCTCCATTTGTGTTTCAAATAGCCCTCGCCCACAAAAAACAAATTGGATTTGGCAAAGCTAATGCATGCATCTCCGTCACTATTTTCAGAGATTTGAAACTTTCCATTTCCCCCGATTCAGTAAGGTTCTAGAAGTATTCGTAGTAGCTATAGACATGTGAGTTGGTAATTGTATTTTTTATTTTCTGACTAGGACGAGATGTTGCGAATATGTGCAGAAGATATCGACTTTGTTTTTCAAACGGAGAGTAACTGAAGTACCTCACTTCAGGCACCTGAAAGCGAAACCATTGCAATGAAAATAATTCAACTCAAAATTTGCGGGAACTTGTATTTTAATAAATTTTAAAAACAGCTATAATACTTATTACTTATTACTTAAGTAAATACTTAAAAAAAGATAATATTAAAGTGCTTGTGTTTCCTTAGCTACGACAAAATATAATTTTTCTTATATAGTTTCACCTTAGCGTTTTAGTGTTTTAGTGAGGAAATTACGCCAAGTAATCCTAATTATTTGTTAAAAAATCTTTCGCCAGCAACCTATGTTTCACGAATAAGAATATCTTAAAATCGCTCATTCCTGAATTCATTTCATTGCACGTTGCACAAGGTTTTTCACATGATCCGGCCCACATCCAACTGCTTCCAGCAAAAATTTGATGCTCCAACGATTAGGACATTTTTAGTATTACTGTCACCTTCACAGTTCTCTAAAGGAGGTAATCCATTCCATTTAATTTTCTTTTTTTGTTTTTGATTGCTTTGTTATGCTTTCAGGTTTATTAACTCTTGTTTTTACTTGTTTCTTTTAAGGTTTTTCGGGCCATTTCTATTGCTCCCTCCATCGTTTTATTTCCACCGATAAATCCTGACGCATGGACAAAGATGCAGCCTGGAATTCCACTGAGTTTCACAAGTTCTTCATCCCGAAGTCCACGCCACTCCTCCAGCAGACTTAACCTGAAAAGAAATCGTAAACTTGAATTGATAATTGAGCCGATACTTCCCTCTTTTTGCCTTCGCCTAAACATAACTTTGAGCGCAGCACACATGGTTTTCTTCCCACAGTTAAAAATTTAGTTCAAGTAATGATTTAATTCGCACATGTAAGCTTTTGATCAAATCGTCAGACCACCCTTGTAAACTCACACAGGAACATCTCTGTGGCAAAATCCGTTTCAACTTCTGTAACTCTTGTGATAATATACATGAAAAGATTCTGAATTTTGATTGGCTGAGAGCAGTGTAACTTCGAGCTAAAACAGTAGAGAAAAAGGTTGCTGGAAGCAAATTTTTTGGGGCACAAAACATCGCAATTAGCGGAAAAAAATCCTGTAACTTGTGGAGAGTAAGGCAAGTAAGACCTCTTAATAATGGAAAAATTTGGAGAAGTTGCTGTTGGAAACAATTACTGCGGTTTTCGTTCTTCGCGTACGTCACTGCATATCATCATTTAATAACAGCATGGTTTCTTGTGCAGTTTCACATGAGTACGCGCTCGTGAGTTCTTTCCAAATGGGCCGTTTGCCGCTAGCCCAAAATAACTCAGAACAATCAAAAACTGGAGAGCATGGAGAACACTGGGACTTCCTAAACAAAGAAAATGACAATGCACTGGATTTCGCTTGCTCCCCATATATTGTTATGTAAAATGTTTTTAGCATAGCTGCAAAGGGCCTATTGCGCTCGAAACTATAAAATTACCAATACAAAATTAAAAAACGTGCTACTCCACTTCACTAATTATTGTGACACCATGAGAATCATGTGCTTCGAAAAACTGCATGATTGTAATGGGATGACGTAAAAAAAACAAACACGGCTTTGCCATTTTTAGCAACTCACCTTCCCCTTGGACGTAAATCTGGAGTGGTTGTTTGTTGACGACTTTGATATCTTCCATAATACAGTTCGTTTGGGAGGGGGTATTTACATAAAAACAAAGGATTTCCTGTTCGCCAAAGTTTAGCAAAATGCACCAGCGAACTGGAAATCCTTTGTTTTTATGCAAAGAACAAAGGCCGACTATTGGTCTTGCTACTGTTTTTGGCCATTGGTCCTGGGTCAACATCGCGCGTCGGGAAAATTACCCGAATCTACAGAGCATCCGTTTGGTTAAAATCACAGTAAGCTTACCTGTTCTCGAAAGATTTGGAGCTCACGGAGACGCACTGTAAAAAAGAAACAAAAGTTCTATTAACTCCTTCACTGCCAAATCTCTCCCTTTGACGAGTAAAATCGTCTGGCGTTAGCCAGAGTAAAAGAATAAAAGCAGGGAATACTCTGGTGTTACGATAAATTCATAATTAACCTACACTGCTGAAGTCAACTGAAAAAGTTAACCCGAGCGGGATTTGAACTCGCCTCCAATCCCTGTAGACTCGATAGCTCAACCGATAGAGCGGCGGACCGGATTCCCGAAGGTGCGAGTTCAAATCCCGCTCGGGTCAACTTTTTCAGTTGACTCCAGCGGTGTAGGTTAATTATGAATTTATCGTTTCATATTACCCTGAGGATGATTCTGAAATAGAACTAAAACACTGCACAACCATCCTCGTGGATAGCGTTAAGTTGTTGCGAGAATATTTCGTACACTTAAGTTGGATAATAACTCGCCTTCAATCCCTGTAGGCTCGATAGGTCAACAGGTAGAGCGGCGGACCGGATTTCCGAAGGTGGGAGTTCAAATCCCGCTCGGGTCAACTTTTTCAGTTGAATTCAGCAGTGTAGGTTAATTATGAATTTATCGTTTCATATTACTCTGAGGATGATTCAGAAATAGAATTGAAACTCTGGTGTTAAGTTGGACTATGATATCCCAACCAACCATTTCCTGCACGAATTCTTTTTCCTTTTTGTTCTTTGTTTACCCAGTTGTTCTATAGAGTGTTTTCACGTGTTCCCCTGTTGGAGGTTTAATCCTTTCAAACAAAAGAATTTAAATTGATTAGTCGCTCTGTTGAACATCGGAACTTTGATGTTGCTCCAACATGGCAGCTTTGACGTCACATGAAAGCACTCTATGGTCGTAATAGGCTGTTGTACAACATTATGCAGGAAAGAGTTACGAACAACCCCCCAGGCTACTTTACAGCCCGCTGTAACAATACCAGGTCCAGGGCAAATAAGTAAACCCAACGTCGATATACGGACTTGATTGAGTGTTCAAGTACTGCCGCATCGTAATTCTAGGAGATTAAGCACGAGGTTTTCATTTTCTTCGGGCAAATACGAAAGTAACTGCTTTACGTCTTTCCCCCGAAAAAACTGAGCGTCTTTTTATATATTTTTACCATTCTGATCTGATGAATTAAAAACTAGGTAAACCTGTCTGGCCCCCTCAATCACTTCTGCACCAACACACTGAACTAATTTCACACGCGTACTCCCACAAACCTCATACATATCAGTGACAACCTCCTACACACGACGTAACGAACCAGACAGCTAAATAGGCTGAAGGAAATTTTTGAGTGTCAGATTGACATATTTTAAGACCCAACCGGGATAAGTTGCAAAAAATGCAACTCCAGGGCCTCCGGCTGGAAGTCGACCCCTGCGGATCCGGTGCAGTCTACTGGCACTGCCAACTGAGCTACGAAGGTCATTGCCGAGAGCGTGGTGCAGGCATTACCCTCCATTAAAATACAGAATTTGTAATTTCCATAGGTTTATGGAGGTGAAGTCACAGCACCTATCATGTTTACATCATTTCGCATTATAACAGGGCGTCCCACTTCGTTTCGACAAACCTGAATCCTCCATTTTCCATTCGTGTCAGTATACAATGCAAACTTTACAGGTACATCTACTTTTAGTTCTTGTTCCAGTGAAAACAAGTGGTCCTTCCACGGACATCCACCTTCTAAGAGAATAATCTCCCCACTAGAATCAACCTGGAAAATTAAGCAACATTCCTTAAAGCTTTCATTCAACTTCACAGATTTTATACACATGAAATGTTAAACTACTTGAAGGTAGAACTGGCACTAGACAAATCTAAGAAGAGATAGCCAAGAATATTAAGTAAAGTTTAACTTCAAGTTTCGATTGATACATTGTACGTACTACTTCGTACGGGAACCGAACCCGCAACGCTCTGATGACCGGTGAGTCTCTTCAACACATGAGCGACCAAGACTCAGATGGTGAACTAAGATGCAGATCCGAACACAATTTGTGTTCGGCATTCAGTTTTTCCAACCATGTTCACTGTTGCTAATATGATAGTTCCACATTGTAACGAGCAGTTACAACGCTGATGGTTGAACAATGTGTTAAAAACATTATTACCGCGGCAGAACAACGTTGTTGGCGACATTGTTCACGCGTGGCAGCACAACATTGCTCAAGTGAACAAGCTTAATATGCGTGTTTATTGGGTAGTCTGACCAAACTTTATCTTAGCTATCGCATTATTCTCTCTGGTCAATCAGTGTTACCCCAACCAACTTATCTTTGAAAAACGTGTACTGGAACAAAGCCGAGATGAACAATGGTTCATCAGTACTATGGCAAAGAGCTGTCATTCTTCTCTTATGTCGTATGATATATTGCATATAAATATACACATATCAGTTTGTTAATAGTCTCCATTTCTTGTCAAAACTTATCATCTTAAATTAACTTCATCGTTAACAAGCGATGACATAATCTTGGGCATGTTTAAATAGTTCAAAGTTTGTTCGTTGATCAGGTGATTTGACAATGACTTTGAAATAAAGTCGAAATATTATCGCACTTTGTCTCCGTCTTATCTTCTTAGATCTTGAATATCAAGCGATAAGAGAAATGTTTTCCTTTTGAGTTTTAATCATTACCTTTTAAATTTATCGGTTAGCTATAGTACTTGAAGAACTACCTCACGGCGTTTTTGGATCGCTGTGTGAACAATTTCTCGTGCTGGCAACCATGAATCCTTAAAATAGTTTACTGTCTCCAAGAACTCGGAGCCCACCATCTCCATGGCTTTCTTGAAGCCAGCCTGTTATTGATGAAAGAGAATAAACGAGGATGACGAGAACAACTAAAATTATCAGAATGGTGAGAATAATGACAACGATGATGATGACAATGATAATGATAATATACTGATAATGATGATGATAATGATAATGATGATGATGATGATGATGATGATAATGATAATGATAATCATAATGACAATGATGATGATAATATAATGATAATGATGATGATAATGATGATAATGATGATGATGATGATAATAATGATGACCATGATGATGATAATCATGATGATTACAATAATGATGATAATAATGACCATGATGATGATAATGATAATGATAATGATAATGATAATGATGATGATGATTACAATAATAATGATGATAATAATAATGACCATGATGATGATAATGATGATGATGAT
>JBAHVQ010000095.1:641237-672742 GCA_036872915.1 Nanipora kamurai
TTGTAACTCTCTTGATTTTAGCTCATATCTTGAGTTATCAAGATGACACTATTGTTTGGAGTTTGTTTCTTCCTTTAATAATACTTGTAATAGGAATAATGATGATGATGATGATAATAGAAACTGTAAAACTAAATTTATTACAAAATATACAAATTATATACCTCTGGATCAGGATTCTGGTCATTCCATTTTGGATTAAGTGCACCAACCCGAGAGCTAATGTTTGTTGAAATTGAGTACCTTGAGGAAGGAAATATAATTTCAGAGTAAAAAACTACTGGGTAATACACCTGTTGCTACACACTTGGAAAAGAAATATATGACAATGTACAGCAGCCTCTATAAAATTGTAACAACGAACTTTATTTTGTTTTTTAATTTTATCTACTTGAATTGATAAGCCTATGGTAGAAAGCAAGTGAAGATTCCAGCCAGATCATTGGATGAAACTTGACAATATTTAATTTATATTTCAAAAACTCATTAATAATTCATGATGTAAACACAAAGGAAAATGATAAGCATGTTATGTCTTTATATGTGATAAATAAGACATCAGATTTTCTCAGCTTAGAAAACAATGATCAAACTTTGTTTGCAAATTCCAGAAACTTGCAGGATGTCTTAGTGGATATAAAACACAAGGCAACAGCCAAGTGTTTTATGTCTGACAATATACTCCTACTTACTACAAAAAAATCTCATAAATAAGGCCATAAAGAACATCTTATAAGTAAGGCTAATATGAAGTACTAGCAACTACATCAGCACATTGACAGACACAAGGGCTCAGTGATTGGAAACCATGTCAGAGGAGACATTATAATTATCTGGATGACACATATACAGTATACAGTAGACAGTCAATGTCAGACTTTAATATTAAATTGCCCAAATTGTTTGACAATTTGGGCAATGTAATATCAATTTTTACTCTGGCTAATGCCAGACAATTCTATTTGTCAAGGGAGACCCCGCTGGGAACCTGCAAGTTAAAGAGTTATCAAACAATTTCCCTTTGGTAGCAGTGGGAAGATTTTGACAATAATTACTATAATTTTACTACAGCTTATGCTAGATGATTTCATTTATCAAGGAAGACTCCCTGGAAACCTGCCAGCTTAAGGGTTAAATGCATTATTAAATTTGTTGTTTGATAAATGTAGAATACTAATATCCATTAGATACATTCACAAATTAAGCAGACCTAAGAACCACACAGCTTACATAGGTAAATATATATTACTGTTTTACAGCTTATTACTGTCTAATATTGCTGGAATTACCTTGGCTCATCATCATACTGATTCACTCCATTGTCAATTGCATCAATTTCTTGTACAAAATTTTCATAGACCTTTTCGTAGATTAAATCAATGGTGGCATCACTTTTCTTTACCTCAAAAATTTGGCTTAAAATGTCTTTTCCAAAGTGAAGGTACACCAAACCAGCACTGCTTAGCTTAATCTCCCCCTTCATGCCTCCAAGGGAATTCATGGTCCCACTGAAACTCCTAGAGAAAAGAAATTTTTTTTTTATTATTTAATTTAAGAGTGTTTTCATAGTTATAGTAATATAATTATGGTATTTAATCACTGCAATCATGAAATAAAGTAAATGGTTTGAACTTGGGAGAATTATTAGATGTTTGTGGAAGTTGATTGTCCAGGTTAGTGTAATCTTGAGAAAGACTGTTGGTGGAAGTGACTGATGTTTCAATGGCCTTAGCAGTCGTCCTCTTCAGAGTCAAGTGAAGAGTAAAATGTCAAGTTTGCCTTCGTTTGTATCTGGTTCATAGGACCACCCACTTATGATGCACATGCCAGATACAAATATAGGCAAACCTGACATTTACTCTTCGCTTGACTCTGAACATGACTGCTGCTAAGGCTGTCAAAACCTCAGTCACTTCCACTAATAGTCTTTCTCAAGACTACACTATCCTAGATGATCTACTTGCCCAAACATCTAAAAATCATAAAATGTTGAACTTCCATGAAGCATTCTTGCTTGTGTGGCTATAACAACATTAACCCATTAAAAGGTAAGGGTGCACAAGTTCTAGCACTGGTATTTTACTCTGGCTGATGCCAGATGGTTTTACTCATCAAGGGGATGAGTACTTATGTATTTCAATTAAATGACTCCTGACTGTGAAGTTAATTAGGAAATTATTAAAAAATTAAAGATGTACTACCAAATAGATATCAGAACTGTATTTTATTCAGACCCTTGGTTGGTCAACTCAAAACTGGAACTTTATCTCTGGGAACAATGATCTAAATCTTTCTTTTTTTGCTATGTGGGGCCACTAAGAGATACATACTTTGTATCACTACAATGTCACAGAAATAATGCAGAAAATACATTATTTAAAATAATATATATTAAGTATAAAAGTAGAGTGCTGAATGGGCAGTGTTGAACAATGTGTATGAGATTGAAGGGTAGCCTGGAACTACCAGAAAATTAAAGTTGTAAAGACTAACATTTCAAGTGAAGGCCCTTCATCAGAGTGAATTGTATACATGCAGCATTTTGTAGGGCATATAGATCAGGGTTCTCGCTAGGCCAAAATGACAGGGCGTCCTGCCCTATGGTTTTACCTTCTACCCTGTTGTTTCAAGTTTCATCTAGTCATTTTCTGAGAGAAAAAACTCAAAATATAAGTTGTATTCTTTCCAAAATTGGCAAAAATACTTGGTGGATTGTCTGTCATTTTCTCAAGCCCACGGTAATCCCAGCCTATGATAATCCCAGCCTGCACTAATCCTAAATGTGCCAGAGTGGCTTTCTTTTTTTTTGATGTTGCCATAGCATCAACCAATGAAATCCCTTTTATTTGAAAGCTGTTTGACAGAACTGACAGCTGCTTACTTTGCAATGTTTATTATGTTCCTGTGAACATTGCCTTATTGTAAAATGAACGTGGTGATTGGTGACCTGGGCTTATGCAAATAATACCCTGTGCATTTTGGATCCTGGCTAGAACCCAGTAGATTTCAACATATTACAATATTTACCTCTGATGATGGTCATATCTGTGACTTGAAGGTTCATACAGTCCACCAACATCAACAACTACATCACAAGTTTCAAGTATATTTTTATCCCTGGTGCGTATTATTTCAGCATTCTGATACTCTGGAAGCAGTCTTAACATACAACATGCTAGGACTTCATCACAATGAAAAGTTCCATTGTGGGTGCCTATAGTTTTGCATGAGTTGAGCTTCTTAGGCTCTGGTTCGGATGCCATGATCACAAGGAACCTTCTCAGAATGGTTCCTACAAAAGAAAAACTATAAAAATACTATATTGGCTCACCATAGACTATTCTCTTTACCAGAGTGAGACATCAGAGAACTGATGGGCAAAAAACCTATTTCTATCAATTCATACATCCCCAGAGACCCTTTTGGAATTTTATAGGGGATGTCATGAAATTTCATCCTGGTGAAACATCTGTGGGATACATTCATATGTTTGCCACAATATAATTCTTTGTACCATTTCTTTGCACTTAATGGACTTCATTACCTCTGACAGAAATTAAATCTACTTTCTGTCCTAATTACTTATAAATATTTCAGGGAAGCTCTGCAACTCCTTCTGCATCTCTTTCAACATTAAAAAAAGATATTGTTATGGCTTTACTGAAAGTTATTTTGTTCTTCAAAGCCTCAAATTTATTGCACAACAGAGACAGAAATTCATCCAATTTCATCCTTATCCTTCACAATATTTTAACTCTTTGATGCCCAGGGCTCATCCCCATGACAAGTAAGTCACCTGGCATCAGCCAGAGTAAAAATACTAAAATGCTCCCTTGCCCTCTAATGGGTTACCATTCAACTGCCAAGTCTTTGCCTTTCATTGTCTGGCATTAGCCAGAGTAAAATATTTTGCCAGCAGCATGAGTAAAATACTAGAGTGTGCCCTTGGCTGACAAAGGGTTAATGAGCTTCTACTTTTATTCAATTATGCAGTTATTTGTGTCAACAGACTGATATTTCAAAACTGTTCTAACTTCTTAGTCCTTACTGTCACAAATGTAATAGTACTGGTAAAACTATTTGATTGAAACAACAGCTGTTTAACAGCTTAGTTCTTTGTTACTAGATATGTCTTCATCAAAGAAACCTATGTTTAAAAATATTATCAATATTTTGAACTACTGCATATTGTAGTCACATGATAACCATGAACTAGTAGTTGGATTTAGCAATCACTGTGTTTAATTATAGCCCAATATTTTGAAGTTACAAAATCACACACCTTTTACAACGTGTCTGGACAAGAGACCAATGGTTTAAGTGAGTACTAAAAGTTGTCTTCAGGTCAATATACCAAGCAATCGGAGTGCAACACTAATTATAACATGCGGTTGACAAGTGTAGCATCTTATATAGTAAAATCCTCCAGCTTATGATTCAAAACTGTTTAAAATTATGCCTTTCAAAGAAAAATTCAGGAGGGTTACGGAAGAAACACAAGAATAGCGCGAAATTTTCTTGCTGATTATACCCAATCAGGATACTTAAAATTGACACGTGGCAATGTGATGCTGTTGATTAAAATGCACTTGCACAAATTCGTATCTTTCGTAAGGAATATCAAGTCTGGATTTAACGGAGCGGTCAATGTCTTGAGTACATTGCCATTCAGGGCTGCAGCCGAGTCCCTAACTTGTCCCGACGAACGGTGGGAATCAAAAACTAAACGCCGAATCAGAGCAAAGTAGGAGAAAGTTTGTCTGTACTTGGACAGGTGTGCGTATTTTCCCAGATATCTGACCGGAGAAGGGTCAGAAGTCGGTTGAACTTGCTCTTTGGCTCCATTAAATTTCATCTTTGAACGTAAGTTGAACAGTAAACTCCAATTATTACATTACCAAGACGTAACTACAGCCCTGATTTTTTAAAATTCTACTTTTTCAGCAGGAGTAGGGTTCAAATTTCGACGTAATACAGACTCACGTGGCTTAGGAGTTTTCCCAGACTTTGCCCCGACAGCGTCGCCGTCTTCCAAACCAAATTTTCCTGTTTCTGATTTCATGATTGTCTAACTCCATAGAAAATCGTGGTTTAGTAATTAAGAATTAGTTGTTTTTCTCGGTTTGGTTAATGATAATTAAAAATTAAAGGAGTTTTGATTTTTTTCTGTCTTTACAGTCGTTGTTGAGTTGCGTATATGGAAATCCAAAATGGGCGCGAAAAAGTTCCGGACACCAGAATGGAACTTCATATACTGGAGTACGAAGTCATAATGGCCAGTATTGCGAAGGATGCTATTGCGAATTATGCGTATTATCTTATCAAGATATCTCTACTGCCACAGTCAAGGTAAAATTGACCAAGAGGTGGCCATGTACACGTAGAAATCAGTTTAGAGCTGGCTGGTGGGATAATCTGTGACAGTTTAGCAAAATATTGTGATTTGTCAGTGACAAGGAGATCAAAGTATGGATCTTCTAAAAACCACAACGAGTTGGAAAACTCGAGATTCCAACGCTGAGTTTTCAAGAAGACAACATTAATTTTTTGGAAATCTGCCATATTTTATGCAGACATTGTGGCAATATGAAAAGTTCCTAGAGACCACTTGCACTCATGTTCTAAATAACCCATCTGGTGGACAGCTTCACAGTTATGACATTCAACAGATTGAATAATGTATGGAAATTCTTTTGTTTAAGAGCATTTTTCCACCACCAAGGGATTCAGTGCAAGGGGTCTATTGTATTAATTTGGATGTCTGATTGGTTTACTCACTTACATAGGAGTATCCAGACATGGATAATTCCCTCAAAAGATGTTTAACATAATATTCACCAAAAGGTTGAGGACAAAGCATGTAATCTTATCCCTGCAAACAATTCACTGAGTTTTGAGTAGATTGTTCATTCTTATTATTTCATTGAAAAAATTTTCAGTATTTTTTGTTGTGTATGTGTGTTTGGATTGAGGGATATTGTTGGACTTGCAAAAGCTCCAACATGCTTTCTCAGTAGCTCACGTTTTTTTTATGTTCTTCTCCAGTCTTGCAGCAGTCTACATGGTTAGACCGCAGTATTGAAACACTGAGAATGGTTTGGTTCTTGTCTAAAACTGGCATGGAATGACACTTAACAAAATGTTCTTTTCATAAAGCATTTCAGCTGCTTACTGCTTTTAATAATTAAAGAATACTAAAATCAGATGTAGTGGTTTACCTCAAAAGTATTACCTCAGAATTCAAAAATGTATAGTTCTGTTGCTAGTGGTGATAATATAGCCGGACAATAATATTTCTGATAATGACATGTTTGATAAGAAATCATAATAAACCTACAATAAAAAATACAGAACAAAACACTGCCTGAAAACTAACATTTTGTTCATGTAAAATCCAAGATTTAGATTTAACAACAAGATAACAATTTAAGTTCAATGATGATATTTTAATATTATTTCAAAGACCTTGTCAGACCAATTGACTTTACATTCAAGTTACTACTGTACGAAATCGGTACACAGTATTGGCTGCCTCACATGGCATGTACATAAACAGTAGTTCTCTCCTGTGAAAGCTTTAGACATGCAAATTAGGCATATTGTAACATAACTCATCTTTCTCCACAGACCTGGGTTTTTCAGTTTTACTGAAACAAAGGAAGATTACTCGCTCACTGTGGAAGAAGATGTATTTCAGGGTAATTTTATTAATCTTAACTATAATACTTTCTTACCTAACACAATGTTTTGAGAGATAAAATTCTGACATTATGAGCCAAGGCCCTTTTCATTCTCTGAGAGGGGACTTTGCTCAAAACTTCAGAATTTTTCTGAAAAAATTTGAGAGTGTAGCAACCTTTCAACTTTCTATGCTGTTTTATACACTGCCTATGCAGTATCCTACATTTTTATGTTGTTTTCTAATTTGCAAATAACCTGTTGTTCAGTTTAAACTGAACTGTCAAAGTAATAGGATGGCAGCACTGCTGTGGTGTTGTGTAAAGTCTCTTATCACTCCAAGACAAGGTTGAAATCAGTTTCCCTCCAGCATATACCTTCACAGTTCACCATCCAATCTAGACTTAATCCTCTAGGTTGATTGATTTTATGAGCTCTGTATTAAATTAGTCACTATATTGTTGTCATCCTTTGTGACTGTCTCTTTCCTGGCAGTGCTGGACCTCTATTATTTTACTCTGGCTAATGCGAGATTATTTTACTTGTCAAGGGGAGAGGCTCTGCCAGGAAAGGGTTAATTAGAAAACCTTTTAATTTCTTGTTGTAGAACTTCCCAAAAGTGCAGCCTTGGTCTGCAGTGACAGCTTATGGAATGTCCTAACAGTGACTGCAGGTGCAATGGGAACCACTGAGGCCACTGGTATTAGTAAAATAGTGAACTCCATTATTGTTCCCCTGGCAGACAATGATATTTCATTGTTTTGCATGTCAACATATCAAGGAGATTTTATTTTGGTAAAACATATAATAATCTTTAATCATTTCATTATCGTTGCACAAAAATATGATCAACACAGTAAGGCTTTGAAGACACCAAATAAAAACAGAAGACTGTAAGAGATCCATTGCTGGTGTATACATTGATCCCTAGTTATTTGAGATAATATGATGACTTTTTTATTTTGAGTGGGTTCTTTAAAAATAACAAGAAATGCAGACATTTCTTGCCAAAAAGTCTTCGTAGGATTTAGAATTTGTGAAGAATCTGATGAACCCTGGCTTTTGCAGTCATAAAGTACTGTAAGAAGCTGATTACACTTCCCTAAGCAGCATCCCTGATATTGGATATGGTTGATCCAGTCTGGGGGACTGTCTGTATTATAAAAGACTTTGGTTATTGCTCTGATTTTGGAGTTTTTTGCTTTTTTACTTATGTGTATAATTCTCTTGGCCTGTATATACAGCAGTTATGGCTTTAAGGCATGAGAAAAGTTTTTAATTCCTAAATCAGTATCATGTTTTTGTTTTCAAGGTAAAAAAGAAAGATTTAGCAAAAGCTGTTCAGTGTTTATGTGGAACTTTCAAAATTTTCCATGAAGGAGGATATCATAATCTTGTCCCACCCTGCACCAATAATGGACAACAAACCAGTAATTATGAAACAGGTATTAAAGTTATAACTTGTAGACTCCTATGTACTGTCAATAGGCCATTTCCAAATTACTTTATTTATATGCTTTAAAACAAGGCCTGCCATTGATGCTTATAACTTCTATGAAAGTGAACTCTTGTTTGTCCTTAAATGGACTTGTTTCGTATATAAATACCACTATGCATTATTAATTATACATGGATACACTTAAATTCATTCTTTTTGAAATGTGTCTGGATTTACTATTTGTTCCAAGCTGTTTTCTTATTTGTATACAGTTAAGAAAAATTAAGGTAAGGCTATGCCTATGAAATGATATATTGTGGTACTCACTGTATCCCTTTATTGTACCGGATTCTGGGAGATCTCCCCATTGAAGAGCAAAATCATCTGGCATTAGCTGTCCAAAGCAAAATCAACAATTTTCCCAAATTGCAAGTTTGACAAATAAAGGGCTATGGGTTGTGAAAGAGTCAAGTGGCCCTGACCCCACTTTTGAGCTGTCAAAAATGCCATAGCTCTTTAAATTAAACTTGACAAAAATGTCAGATAACTCAGTCTCCGTGTTTATAACCAGTTTCTTATAAATTAGTTTACATTCATCTGATGTATAATTGAGAATCATCTGGAACAATGAGTGTAAAATTTGCAACAAAAATTAACTACAGATGGAACCGTTTCGGCCTTTTGGGCCTTGTCAGTGTAGTGCTGATGAGCAGGATGAGGGTAACTGCTATTTACAGTCACCTTTGATGCCTCACAAATGTGGGACATCAAAGTCATTTGCCGGAGTGCTCTAACTGCAAGCAGAGAGTGTGCGCATAATGCAAAGTGGCAATGACTCATCCTGTAGAGTGCTCAATATGACCTAAAAGCCACAGAGCGATATCTAACTACAGACGGAACCTATATATATATATATATATATATAGCTATGTGGCATATTCTGTTATACAACCTGAAAGAGTACATCAGAGGACTGGCCATATGGAACACTGGGTAAGGATTCTGAGTGGGCCAAAATGAAGATGAAGACTACCAGGGTCGGTTGACTATACAAAAATGGAAAAGTAACGGAATTAGGTAAAAAGAGGCTCATAATTGTTAAAACTTTTATCATACTTGGCCGCATCGACAGCATTTTCCAGTTGATATTTCTAGTTTAGTCAGCTCTGATACTTGTTTATCTTATCAATTCCGTTTGCCATTTTTTTAGTTGGTAAAAGTCATCCGTTGACTCATGCAATCGTTAGTCCTTTGAATCATTTTCACGTGATCAGCTTAAACAGTCATTACTTCTCGTGTTTAATACCGACTCTGATTGACCTGATGTTTTATTCAAGGTAACGTTCAATTAAGCTGTGGCATGATCAGAAGTGGATTCAGAGGGTTCGAACTGCCACTAAATTTTCAATTAACAGTAAACCTTATACTTAAACACTGAACAGAAAGCCTGCTCATGTGGGTGCTTGGTAAATATGAGAACAACGAAAGGACTTTCGTCAAGCTCGTTTACTCAGAAAAACGATTTCTGAGCCCTAGACGGGAATCGAACCGCAACCTTCTGATGACCGCTGAGACCGCTCTAACCATTGAGCCACTACGACTCAAATGGCGAGCTGGGCTGCAGTAAACCTTATTTTAAGTGTATATCAAGTAAACCTTATTTTAAGTGTAAGATTTGGCGAAAATCTTTAGCACACCGGTTTTAACCAAACGAGCGTTGCCATATAATATTAATTTTGCAAAAACACTGCTTTAGATTATTTCATGATGATATTTCCATTTCATCTTAAGTAATGCCGTAACGTAACTGTGAACGCTGTCTTAAATTCTATGTTCTCTTAAACCAAGGGTGTAAATACGGTACTGGGGAGAATAGGGGTCTAACTACTCCCAATACTCGCAAAAAACCGAAGTATGTAAAAGTCCGGGTAATCTAAAGTATGGTTCGGGCAATTTTTTAAAAAAGTAGAATATTTGGGAAAATCAAGCTGGACACCCCCCTATACGCGATAGAAATGGATTATGTCCACCCCTGCCTTGAACTCTTGCTCGCCTGACAAGCCCACTAAGTATTTTGGTCTGGCCGTGCAAAACAGATTTCCGCGAAACGTTCGTAAAGTTTAAGAAGGGAAATAAATACATTCTAGACTTGGTGCCGTGAGAGGCTTTGCATACACACATAAAAACGCACAACTTAAAGCTAGCTGTAATCAGGGCTCTCACAGAACTGTCCATATAGCACACAGATGTCAAGATGTGTTCGCGCTGCTTGTTCCCAGTTATTGACAAGTCTGAAACGGTTTGTTTGAGGTCTTGTTTACACAGCATCGGATACAAAAAGAATCCGATCCCAAACTGGTGCCAATCAACCTTGTATTTACACGAGACCTCCAAGATCCGACAGGTTAAAGATCTGTTATCCGAAGCAGTTTTGGATCGGTTATGAAAGTGTTCCCATCAAGATCTGATCCCATTTCGATCTCGTTTAACTCTTTCCTGTCCGAGGACTTTCGCCTTGACGAGTAAAATCGTCTGGCGTTAGCCAGAGTAAAATACTAACGTCTCCATGGTCACTGAGGACCTATATGAATATCTATAGCCAACTGATTTTTTAATTCTAGCACTCGTACACCACCGAAGAAAGGTTATGAAACATTTTTTCATTTCTCGTTTATCGACGGAGATTTATCCGTCGTGCTGGATGACGAAGCTTTAGCAAGGTTGGTATTTCAAACGACACTAAACACTGTTAATCCTTTAACGCTCAAAATTCTTTCTGTTGTTATTTGATCTCTCTTTGTTTTTGCTTTGTTTTCTGGTTTGCTCTTTTGTTCGCGGTGTCCAAAATGTCAGACACCGAGCGTTAAAGGGTTTTAAGAGATACATGTATAGAGAACATTAGGTCCAGAGTAAACCAAACTTGGTTTATTTTTGTCAACACACATTGATCGATGAAACTCGAGCGTGCGTAGAAAGCGTTCGTCAGGCAGAACGTTACATCAGGAGCAGAACCTCAGCGGTTGGTGTCCTTAGCAGTAGACCCTCGTGTGGTGTGATTTCTGATAAACAGTAAATCCCATGGATGCATTCTTCCTTAAAGAGCGATAAATTTACACGGTCCCTGAAGGTTTCCAGTAACGTAATCCTATATATACTGTATTATTGTGCTCTTATTCTCAGATACATAGACCAATTAAATAAATACCACTATGTATCAGTATTCACGCATAGCCTCAACTTCATTCTTTTAAATTCTGTTGAAAGAACACAAAAGCTGAGCACAGTGGGTGAACATGAATTCAAAAGAATGAAGTTGAAGCTTTGCGTTTGTGGTATTTATACAATTAGTCTATCACCTCAAACAACTATTCCAAGTCTTAATATCATTTCTGACAACCGGCTATCTACTATCACAATTTATTTTTTGCCGTAGCTTAAAGGGAAAAAAGGGCGACAAAAGGATGGTAAACGAAACTCCATTCGGTAAATCGGAAAAAAAGCACGTAAACGGAATGATCGGGAAACTGAACATTATTCAAAGAAAACAGTCCAACAATAAAAACTATTACAATAAGGATTTCGAGTTGTTGATATAGCAACAGGAAGCTCTAACATTAATTTCGAATTCAATATAATTTAATTAGAAAAGAAGAATTCGGTGATCCTCACTTTCCTTCCTTGTGGAATGAACCATTAATTGATGGTTTGCATGTGACGTAGCTCATTAACTGCCATTGTTTGCGCCGTATCTTTCTCATTTAACCCTTTCCTGGCCGAGGACTTTCCCCTTGACGAGTAAAATCGTCTGGCGTTAGCCAGTGTAAAAATACTAAAGTCTCCATAGGTCACTGAGGACCTACGCGGCCAAGGAGGAGTCAAATCTCAAGAGATTGATTGCAAACCTTGAATTTCTTATTATCTGTTTTTTGTACAAACGTGAAAAACAGGATTTTTAGGGTAACAAAATAATTCAATCTGTATGTTTTTAAAAAAATCGAGCTATATCGAAAGTGTTTAAACCCAACCTATCTCTATTTTATCTCGATTTTTCGAGTTCTTACATTACGTCACATCCCCGTTTCCTTCTCAGAATCGTGACCTCAAAGATACATGATAAATGTAAGACAGTTAGTCAAAACGTTTTGAAAAGTTGGTACCTCACAAACTTGGTGATACCTTAGCCAGGTCACTCAACTATCATCGGTTACTCGTCGGATTCAGAAGAGTTGAAAAGTAGGTCTTGAAGAGAAGTAGCGAGATCCGAAAGTAGAAGCCCTCCCACTGTTTTTCGAAATGAGTTCTACTCTTAATCAGCATATGATTTTGTGTGTGTGTGTGTTTCAGAATTCCCAGCAATTATGTATACACGAGCTCGATGCGAGAACAATGGAGAATTATCAAAATTGGTGACCACCCTCTTGGATTTGGTGAGTAGAAACCATAATCGAATTTGAACAACCAAGGAGATAACAAATATGGTGGTTGTAGCACTTGATATCTGTTAGGTCCAGAAAATGGCAGAATCGTTACCTGCCGGATAATAGCTCCAAACTTCTCATTAAGCTTTCTTAAGGTAATAGAAATAATTTCTAATTGTTTTACAAGGGGTGACATCGAATATCTTCTCCCCGGGGTGAGGTATTAACTTCATTTTCTCGACCATGACATTTTCTGGACCTATATATTATCAGTGGGTACAACGAGTCAGGAATAAAATCCTCAATTATTATAACATGAATGACTGTTAAGATGTTTTATTAACATGGATCCAATTTTCGATGTATGTTGATAAATATATTATGTCTATAACATTAAGTCACATGATCCACTAACCTCCTACCCTGCAGGTGTCAGCTCCCTGAACTTAGATCTTGGGGCACCCCTTTTAAAATGCTTCGCCAGACCAAGAGACAGGTCTGTGCCAAATTTCATGCTTTTGTCCAACCTGGTGACGATCTTTTCCTTTGGAAGCCGGGATTTTGGCGGCTGTGTTAGTTTTACCAGGTTGAAGGACTCTTCTGACGAGGTCCAATTCATAACTTTGAAACGTATTTTAATGCTAACGTTTCGTTAATACACGTAACATCATCACAGTGATAGAATTACAATGTTGCACGAGGCATAAATAGCTAAACTGTTACATAAGCATTCTTCATCACTTCTCTCACCATCTAACAGTTTAGCTATTTATGCCCCATGCAACATTGTAATTCTATCGCTCTGATGATGTTACGTGTAGTAACGAAACGTTAGCATTAAATTTCAAAGTTATGTTTTGTTATGGCTCTGCTTAAAGCTATTTACTGGGCAATAATATTTCTCACTCTACTTCGATTCCCGCCTGGTTCCTATATTGCTAAGAGGTGCAATTCAGTCAATCAGCCCCAGATACCAACAACAAAACGACGTTCTCCGCTTTCCTATTTCTAGTCCATTTTTCGTCAGGAAAACGTTGATCTGATTAATTTTTTCAAATTTACTTGGATTCAAAGTGTGTATCACCCCAAAATTTCTTCCTACTTCAAAAAGACCAAGCGTTACCCAGAGAAATATTGTTGTATTTTGTTCCGTTTACTTCAAACCCAGGCATTTTATGGCCCGTCAAAGTTACGAAGAAATACCGCCATTTTTGTACTAAACCAAACCTGTGAGGAGAATGGGTCCACGTCAACTTAAACGTCGCAAACTAATTTACATGGCGGTCATTCCTTGAAAACAACCTCCTCTTTTATTTTTTGTTCCCCCACTTCGGGACCTGGGATCTACCTCTTTTCTCCGAGACTAATCCTTATTAACCTGTCCCGGATTGTGGTCGTTTCTTCATCTTCAATACTCACGTCGTATTTTCTTTTCCAATCTCGTGTACTTAATGACTCTAGATGAATGTGGTATAGTTGCCCAGATCGCGGAGCCCCTTGCTGATGCAAAAATCACCACCTTCTATATCAGCTCGTGTAATTTAGGACACACTTTGGTAGGTAACTCTAGGCGATAAACGCTATACCAGGACTGCTACCATCCTGACCTGGATGAATAAAAACATAAAATTTGATGTAACTGATATTAAAGTGCGACTAACCACAATTTTTTTTTCGCTGTATTAAGAGTCTTCGTTGAGTGGACTAGCTCAGTAAAATGTTTTTTTAGTATTGGACAATTCTTCGACTTGCTATGCGTTGTCAAAGTTGGAAAAATTGGAATCTGCATGTCCCATGGTGGAGTAGGAAGGGGAATGGGACTAGTCCTCATTTGACGTAACACAACCAACTCTTCTTTGAAAGTCTGTATGAAACTAATCGTATAAATATTGAGGGAAAACGCCAACATGATCAGTAGATGTATTGACGCTGGATGCAACAATATATCAAACCTAAATGAATGGATTCATGCAGATTTTTAAAAACTAATAATAATCGGAATAATCCCATCTTCTTTCCTACTCCGCCAATGGACATGTGGATTCTAATTTTTCCAACTTTGACAGTGCACAGCAAATCCAAGAAACGTCGAATACTAAAAATGTTTTCCCTAGGCTAGTCTTCTTAATAAGGACTCTTAGAATCGCGAAAAAAGATTTTTAGGACTCAGGGCTACAGTCCTGCCCCCACTAGACTACTCCATTTTTGTCCTCCTTTGTTAAACTGTCTGACAGAAACCCTGGACCAGCCTTCTCGAGTTGAAATCCGAGATGTCATTTTGAGCTGGATGTTTGAGTAGGCGTGCTTAGATATTTTAAAATGGTAGCATTCCTGGTAAAACGCTGATGTATTCTTACAATCATCGGTAGCACCGTCTAGTGACGCCATAGGAAAAGAACCAGTTTACAAAGGAAATGACGATTTTCTTCGAGCCCGTATTAATGTTTGAAACTCTAAGTTGCCGTCTTGTTTACTCGGGAACTTACTCAGGGCGTCAAAGGCGAGGTTTACTTCATTTTAAAGAATTGACCACTTTCACATCTCCTATAATGCAGTCCGTTTGGAGGGCTCTTTGCATCAAAGCAAAGGACTTCCAGTTCTTTGAGGCATAGCAAATGGTGCAATGGACCGGAAATCCTTTTTATACAAAGAACTCCCTCAAAACGGACTGTGTTATGGGAGGTGTAAAAATGGTCAATAAAACGTGTCACTCGAGGTGTCGAAGGTGTTGTAAATATCTGTCAGTGTTCACTGCTCATTATATTTATATTAATTTTGTGTTGTTGCTGGCCAATGTTAATAGATGAGTGTGGTATTGTGGCGCAGGTTTCTCAACCTATTACCAGCAATGATATATCGTCTTACTATATTAGCACGTTTCTTCACGATCATCTGCTGGTACGTAGTAAATTTTCCACTTATCTTGTTGTACGACCCTGTTCAGAGTCAATGCAGGAAGTATGCTTTAAACAATGTTTCCGCGAGAATACTAAGACCGAGGCTGGTCTGCATCATTGAAACGGGAAAGATGACTTCTGTCTCATTAATTGGACCAAGAAGTGAAGCCAAAAATGGCTGATATAAGGTCGTTTTTGGCCGTCAGTTTAAGTCCCCGCGCGGTCATTTAAACATAAGTTTGACGTGGCTCAATGTCAAACTGCAGTCCAAATGGGCCCAAGACTGACAGAGCTAAAGCCTTAAATCATTTCTGGTTGAACGCAATAAGAAAATTTTTTAAATTTACAGAAAAAAAGTATTCACAGTCATCGACTTACGATCCGAGTTATGTAGATCGAATTTAAAGTCACGACACGCACGTCCCCGAGTCAGAAATCGGAGTCTTATGAAAATGACTCGAGCCTGATTTCTGGAAATTGTGTCTCGAGTTGGACTAAGTGCGGCAGCGCCACAGACAAAGGCCTAGTTTAGCTGTTTACTTGAAACAATTGCTCTCCAGATTTTGTCACATTTTCTTTCTTGAACAGAAGTTCCTTTCGCATTTTTTTTCTGTGACATCCACAAATCGAGCACAAGCCATTTAGAAACTGTTGAAAATCTTATGATCTTGATAAGATAAGCGGTTAATGTCGAAAACTTGGAAAACAATTATCTCTGAAAAGAGTTTTCGGTTTTCGAGAAGTTTTCAGAAAGGGAAAATTCCAGTTTCAAAAAATAAATGACATAATGGCTTTGGTTTTTTTAAAGTTCGTCTTCATACCCTGAAATTGTACACCTTTGCTTCTTTTACACACTTCTAATTTCATGATCTGTATTGTATGAATCTATATTTCTATGAATCGTATTTAACTGGTCAAAGCGTTCACGATTCAATGAAGACATTTTTTCGATTTGTATAGGTTCCAGCAGTGGATATTAATAAAGCATTCAAGATTTTGAATGAAAGAAAGAAGCTAGCAAAGGTACCCCAAGTGGAAATTGATACTTTAGAGGTACCGGTTGGATTGCAGGAGGGTTAATGCAGCTTTAAACCTAATAAAGGGGGGTGTAGGTTTAGTTAACCAAGGACCACATCTTCCGCTTACCAATTTAAAGGACGAAGATGGTGACCTGTCGTACTTGTCGATACTTTCTGCATTTACAACGGATTTTATGAACTGAGTGCAATCGCTTGATCTCAATGTAAAAAGAAAAATTAATGTCGATCCTTACCCGCTCGTGAATACGGAGAGGAAAACCGTAACTAAAGCGTAAGAGAGCCAACGAATTATTAATCTTTCAACATGGTATCTTTTTGGTGTTTTGCCTAACTCCACATCCAGTAAACATTAATTCAAACACCGGCGTAAAGTTCAGCAATATTGTTAGATATCTGGTTACATTACGAATACTAGTGGTTAATTCTTGTTCTAATGAACAATCGGAGGGAACGTACTCAAGGAGACAGTCCAGCTCGAAGTCCTATGTGCTCGAGTGCATTGAACACTGGCTAAAACATCGCAGCCAGTGAAACAGGAAGGGCATGGAATTCCAAGGAAAATATCAACCTGCAAATCCTGATGGTTAGATTGGACGTACTTCTTAGCCGTAGCATCAGAGCTTCTTCAGATTTTCAATTGTACATGTTAAATTAAGCGTTGGGGTGGATGCAATTATACGATAAATTTACAGACGTGTGAAATCGTGACTCGCGATGTAGGAGAAGTGAAGAAACCTAGAAATAAAAGTGGGCTGTAAATATTTTCACACTTGTTTGTTGATTAATTTTCGCCTGGTGCTTTTATCTTTACTGGATAACAGCCAAAGCTATTCTTCCTGGAGGTCCAGTAAGGGCCATTCCTCATAGGTCCAGTGTTACCACAGGAGGAATCCAGAGTACCCGGAGAAAACCTGCGATGCGTGATAGCCAAACTGGACAACACTCTTGTCACATGTGACCAAGGTATCTTTAGTCAGAAAACTGCGCGTAGCCGGAATATCTTATCTTGTTGTACGGCCCTGTTCAGATTCAATGCTGGAAGTATACTTTAAAAAATATTTCCGCGAGAAGACTATGACCCAGTTGGTTGATAAGCCTTCGAGTCGGGAAAAAGACGTAAACACGGAGCCAGCGCATAAGCAGATGCTGAGTAGCTCAGTAAAGTAAAGTAAAGTCCTTTATTTATACTGGATAATCCTATCAGCTAAACTGCGCTGTTATTCCTAGAGGTCCAGTAAGGCCATCCCTCATGGGGTCCAGTGTTACTACAGAAGGAAACCGGAGTACCCGGAGAAACTGATCTGCGATGTTTAGTAGAGTCAAACTGGACAACACTCTTCTCACATGTGACCAAGGTAACTTTAATTAGAAAACTGCACATTGCCGGAACCAAACTCTAGTCACAGAGGTGAGATGCTATTGCACTAACAATGTGCCACGAACACCCCGATATTCAAAATTTTGATATTCAAAATACAGCAACAATCTTTTTGGTTGGTGTTTGATACCGAATTCATTTGCATTTTTTGGCTATAAATAGCAGTAAACTCGAATAAACTAAATCCAAAGTTGAACTATATATGGCCCATAAGTAATTCACTTCTTTTTTTCTACGTATTATAACTCAAGATTATTATGCTTTGGTGTTCAAGCCATGTTTCAAATCATGTTTACTGCTAACGAACTCGCAAGGTAACTTTAATGAGAAAACTGCATGGACCTAGGACTCGAACCCTGGTCACAGATGTGAGAGACACGTGCACTGCCACTGTTTCGCAACCACAACACTACTGTGAGTGTTGGTATACCACCAAGCTAAAATGTATCCGTGATACTTTTATGAGTGTGCAGGGGTGTATGAGTTCTGATGAAGATTCCGGAACTTACAATGGGGAGACGTCACGGAGGGTGCCGTTCACTTGATGGTTCATCACTGAGATGGTTTCTTGGTGCATTCACGATTTTTATGGATACATAAGCTACTTATTTCGCAAATACGCGAAAGTACGTTTCGTTTGTTTTTTTTTCACCAGAGCACTGAAAATAGTCGTCTGGAGATTTAAATTTTAGATCAATTTCGTGGAGAAGAATGCTCCCAGACCCACTTCAAGGGAATTAAATTATATTAAATTCTTGTCAATAGAACGTAAATGATAACTACAAATTTACTAACTTATATTATTGTACACGCCCCCTTGTGTAAAACAGCTTTAGTTGACATGGTTAGCGTGTTTAAATTTTCTATCCATATATCTATCTATAAGTGCTGGGCACTTATATTCATTTTATACAGTATATCTATCTAATAAACATCACAGATTTCATACACCATTATAAACAGTCTGGTTCCGTCGATGAAATGAAACATACGTAAATATTTAAACTCTGCCTTCGGGGAAATCCCGTACATGTAAAAGAAAATCTTCGAATCAGGTCAATTAAACCCCTTCAACATGACGAAGGCTTTGCTACGACTATTTAGAAGTTCGGAATATTTTATCAGTTACGTCAGACCAAATTTTCCTTCCTATCACCAATTTCTTGGTACACCTCGACAGAAAATTGTTTGGGGAATTCTCCAAGCAAAGATCACAAGACTCTTGAGAAAGGTCTTTCCCCTTGGTTACGATGTACTTTTTGATTGCGTTGTTAAAAATAAACAAATACGTCAAATGCTACGATTAACGTACCCGGCTGTGTGAATGTTTTATCCCCTGCAGTCAACAAAACGGACGGAGCTGGTGTAACAGTAGAAGGAATTTCGCGAGTATAAACTTCCTTTCGTAGAACTTGGTAAGTTTTTGAATTGTTAGAGGTGGGAAATTGAGACTAAGAATTATTCAAAGCGAAGGCGAAGTCGGTAAAGAGAAAATTAACCGTAGTTACACTTGATTATCACAAATGCCAATTTGGCACCATCTATATTGAGCTATAGTATATTGATGCTTGCTCGATTCTCTCTCCGGGCTGCGTTTTTGCACTGACATTGATATTTGAAGTGGAAAATGACGACTCAGATTCTTTGCCCGACTATACCCTTCCAGCTTTAGATCAACCGGAGTTTCAGCCCGTAGATCAATGAAAGAATCGCAAAATGAAAGTGAAACTGCTATGACGCCGCGCTCGGACTGATTTCTAAATTCCCCTGTCCTGTTGGTAATTTGTCAAACTTCAACTCTACATTCGATCATTTGTCGAGTATTGTTCCAGGTTTCTTGCAATAAAGACCCTCGTTTATCCACTGACCTTCGTGTACCCTACCAAATTCGGAGTGGAAGCAATAGTACGTTCCTTTAAACCATCGGTATTGTCCGGTATAGTTAGGTTTTAATGACTGGCTTGTGGACGCTTCGAACTTGTACGAAAATATAATAACACCACACTTTTTAGGACGATTTGATGATAAATGTCAAGATATGCGAGCTTTGTCACAGACTCGGCTGTCGCGCTTGTCTTGTCATCCTTTGCTGTCGACATCAGGCTGTCGCCATGTTCTCTGCAAGCTACTTTTGAAAATCTTAATGTACACCATGGTTTGAAAATGCTTCTGCCGTACTTTGTATAAACTGCAGCACTTCGTTAACTTTAGAGCTCGGATAATTCTTCCGATTGTTTTGTTAGAAGGGAAGTCTCGTTAAACGATTACTCTGAAGGTGTTGATTTTTCACAAAGATCCTATGACACTAAATATAACTCGCATCCTAAAGTTTCATTACTGTCTCTCCTTCCTCTTCTTAATTTCTACGAAGGTGACAAACCAACGTCTTGAAAAACAAGTCACTTAGAAATGTCAGTCTCCCTCGGAGAGAATGAAAAACTTGAACGAAATAACTGAGAAACGAAGAAAAAAAACGGGAAGCTGTGAAACCCAGCTGAGAATGTTAATAAATTGGTGGTGTTATATGTCGTGGTCAGTGATAGGAGATAGAGCTAAAGTTTGACGGAGTACCAGGAGAAATATGAGTCCACAAGAGTCAGACGGAGAGAAGTTAAGTTCATCATCCTTGGAAAAACTTCTATCTTAATTTTAATAAACCTTGGGAAAAAAAACTGAACCACAATGCCGGCTTTACAATTTGACCTTTGCCTTGGCAAACGTGGCATGTTCTGACATGGTATCCACTGATTTATCTCCCTATTGCGAAAAAAAAAGTGAGACTTAGGCATGGGGCAAGAGATCACTTTTGTCCGAAACTTTCGAGTAGATGTAAGTTAAAGCAAGTTTCGGAATGCATGTCTCCGATTGATCATTTTTGTCCTTTCAATATAGTTTTCCTTGGACTTTCAAGATGTCATCTGACGAGGTGTTTGCTTGGCTACAGTATAAACTTCGGTTAGTATTTGATGATGCTTTAAAAACCACGTCATATATGGCGTAACCATATTTGGTAGTTAGCAGTCATTAACTGTTCAATTTGGGAAATACAGAATGAGATGATATCAGAGGCGTTTGATTTTAAGGAGTTAAAGAACCGTACAACTTCGAACTTCCCTTCTTTAACGAATCCAAGTTGAAGAATTCTTAAAGAAACATTCGACGAATTAAGGAATTCTACTGCTTCGACTAAGGCAAGATTGCTAAGGTACAGTAAATTTTTGGCCGTTTTGATAAATGCTTTGGTATGTATTGATGTCTTGGAAGTAGGTCGCGTTTTAAGAGTGCAGATACAGTCTGAGCTTTTATCGATTCTTGTCTTAGAAATCTTCAAGTGCACACGTTCCTCGTTTTATAATCTCACTTATGCGTTGTCTCTTTTCTTTTGCCTCTTTTCCCAGAAGTGAACTGATGAGGTAGTGCAGCAACTGAAATGATGTGTTTGTTTTTGATCGATTTTCCTTCCCAGGTGATCTGGAAACACGGAAGTGAACTGGGACTAGCTGTCAAATAGAAATCCTTTTCAAACTTAAGTTAGTATCTCATGAACTATACCAGATTCTGTTCTTAAATTTCGTACTGGAAATACCTTTCCCTTTATTGAATACCGACATAAAGTTTGAAACAGTTTCCCAAAATACACAGAAGGTTACAGCTGATTAAAGATGTGAAACTGGAATTTTATTGTGCTGCTAGTCCCAGGCCTTTTGCTTGCGGTCAGATCACGTGGAGTACACTGAGGCCCAAATTCGTAAATTTTTACCAACACTGCTCCATAGCATAATTTTACTGGTCCTGAATTAAAAAAAAGCACTAATAGCAAGCGAAATGAAAAAAGTAAAACAAAAGCAGTATTACTAGTAGTACAACTATGATGGAAATGAGAAGTGATAAGTTACGAATTTAAGGGTTTTTTTCTCAGTGTGGACTTCACCGCATGTATTTGATTTCGCAATCTGGCGATTTGCGCGTGCGCAAGTATACATGTAGTCATTTAGCCACAACAGTCGGGAGGACAGTGAGAACGTCGGTAATTTAATGTTTAATATTTCTCATACTTAAAGCTTAAATCGATAAATATTGCATTTGTTACCGGTTACCACGGTTCACAGTTCCTTATTCTGTGTATAAAACTTACTCTTACTACAAAATCAACGTGCTTAAATCTAATTAGTTCGTATCTTATGCAACGTAACTTGATTCCTTATTCCTAAAGCGCGAATCGACGTTTCTTTATTTAAACTGAATAGATTTCTTATTAGTTCCAGCCGAGAGCCCACGCGACAAAAGAAAAAGTCGCTTCACGCGAAAGAAATCTCCCAGCGGAAAACTGCCCTTAGGCAAGATACATGTACTTGTCAGAGTCATGAATTAGTAATTTATATCAATAATCATACCCAATATTTCCCACCGAAACAAGTCACCTTCCCGATTTTGATCTTATTTAAAAATACATTTGTTGTGAGGAAGAAGAGCGTTCTTAAGCTAGTGTTATACTCTGCAATTGTTCATGCAACTTGTGTCGCAAAAAATATTGTTGTAGCTGCACGAAAGGATATTAAGCCTAATTTCCACTAGGCGGAATTTTTCGCGCGTACTGCCATTTCCTTGTTTCTCGTTGGCTCTCAGGAATTCTTGGGCTATCAAGAGCCAATGAGAAACAAGGAAAAGCCGTGCACGCGGAAAATTTCGCCTAGTGGAAGCTAGGCTTTGCACTCTAGAGTAGCCATGCAACTTGTCGAAACTTGTCACACATGCACTTGAAAAGTTGAACTTGATTCTACTTTTTCCTGCAACTTGCAGTTTTGAAAAATTAGTTGCATAAGGGGTGGTACACACTGTAATTCTACGTGCAGTATACCACAATTTATTCATTTTTTTTCCCGCGACACAAGTTGCACGGAAAGTCGTCGAGGGTAACATTAGTTTTATTTTGTCAGCGGTATTCTTGACCTTAAAACACTTGGCCTCCGGAGCCTTGAAACGATAAAATTGAATTTGTCAGTTTCTTCGCTGTCTTATAAAATTTATTAATGATTAATGAGGGGAATTCAAAAGAAATGAACGTTTAAGTCTTTAACGGATAATTTTTTTGTCTTTTGTTCTTTGTTCTTTCTTTGTTCTCTCATTTGTTCTTTTGGTTTTGGTATCCGGTATATCGGACACTGTGTGTTAAAGGCTTTATCAGTTTCTCTTTACCATGATATAGAACTGATTAAATGAATATCAATTCTGCATCATATTTACAGACACTGGTGTCTGTCTGAACCAGTTTTGCATCAGCTCTCGCAGACTCCAATTGAACTTGCACGGGTATAAATAACGATATATAACCTGTTTTAACTTTTCTTTCTAATAAATATTAATCTATAATGTAGTAATAACGCACATTTTATGTAATGTTAATAAACGAACAGCCAGTTCTGCGAGTTTATTGAACGGCTTCAGAATGAACTCCTGACAGCGTGTCCCTGTGGAGTCCAAACAATGGCTCACATCGTCAATGAATAATATTCGCATATGAGAAAAACAAGCTATGCCTCATTAGTATTCTTTATATAAAGAATACTTATAAGGAGTGTTTATCAGATATAAAGTCCATGCACGTGAGGTATAGTTGGTGACTTGATTGGCTAAAGTGCTCGTTAGTTATTCATCAGTTTTTGAAAAATAGTTTACATAGTTCGTGTCCGTTCTGTGTCGGGATATAATGACACTCAGCTTCGCCTCGTGACTGAACGTATAGATTATATGAGGGGCGAGGGGATATAATTTTTATCGCTTGAGGGACGATATCATAAAATGTCACGAGTGAGCGCAGCGAACGAGGAACATTTATGATCTCGTGCTGAAAGCGATAAAAATGATATGATAACCTGTTTATTATATACTTGTGCCTTTACCAAAAAGCGACAAATATAGCGGGACAAAAAATGATATCAGGGACATATCGTTTCTATGCCACCCTGTTATCGCCCTGATAAAGGCACAAGTATATGATAAACCCCGATAAAGAACAGCTAGTCATTTTGTAAAGATTACATACCATGTTCCCGGTGGAGCTTCTTTCGAACATACGTCGGTATTTTATTTCAAAGGTGAAAATCATCTTAACTGGAAATGAAGAAACTGAATTGGGGATTTCATGTTTCGACTAAAAACCAGCCCGGCTCGAAATGATCACCAAGGGAAACAACGTAATGTGTGCGACGGAACATATTTCTTTTATTAGCATAGATAACCTAAGTTTCAATGCTTTGTACTCCGTTCCAGAAATGTTCCTCATTTTATGAAGTGTAATTCATCCGTGTGAAGTATACAACGTCATCATGCACCTAATTTACATGTTTCAATATACACTCTCAAAGCTTTTTTAAGAGTCGCTGTCTTTGAAAAGTGTTTACATAACCACACATTTTAGTCAACATATACAGTACTTTCATCAAAGAAACTTTGGTAGTGTAAACTGCCCTTACATATCTGGAACGAGGTGAGATATGGATAAACTTCTTCTTTGATTCTTCCTTATCTTAAGTGGATTTTTTTGATAAGATTTAACTCCTTCCTGTCCGTATAGGTCCTCAGTGACTTATGGAGACTTTAGTATTTAACTCTGCTAACGCCAGACTATTTTACTCGTCTAGGGGAAAGTCCTCGGACAGGAAAGAGTTAACCAGGGTTTAGAACCTATCTCCTTGACTGCTTCCTCTCCGTATAGGTCCTCAGTGACCTATGGAGACTTTAGTATTCAACTCTGGCTAACACCAGACGATTTTACTCGTCAAGGGGAAAGTCCTCGGACAGGAAAGAGTGAAGTCGAGAAGGCGACTTTTACATTAGAGTAACACTTAAAGAGACCTACATCATGACACAGGAGATAATAAACACGAGTTTTTACCCTGTCATTTTGTTTAGGTGGTCAGCCAAAACATGGCGGCGACACTTACTCCAGAGCTCCGGGAAGAAAGCCTTGAGGTACAAGTAAAGAAAATAAACAGCAAAAACGACAAAGGTAGTGTAATGGATACAATATTGAAAAACTTATGCGGACTACTTAATAATCGCGGTGGCGGATGCTTGACGGTTAGATATGAAGAATGCGAAAAACCAGATTTGCGGATCAACGATGAAGATTTTTTACGGTCGGTCGAACAGAAGATATCCGAGAAATTTGGTGGTTTGTCGTTAGCCACCGATATCATCGTAGAAAACCGTGAAAACTCCACGATCTTTAGAGTTAACGGAGCTGCAAATCTAATCACTTTACGCTATAACACATCGATAACTACCGCAAGTCAAGTGCTTAGTGTTTCTTCAAAGGAACCTATCGATCGAGTAAGAAAACTACTAAAGCCACGCGTTCAACAGTTGTTGACTCATGCGCGAAAAGATCATTACATATGGGGAGAAGTAATTGGAAAAGAGTCCCTCACGGCGGAGTTCAAGAACTTAAAAGCAGAACCAACCAAATGTGTTTCGCTGTCTGATCGAATCGTTTCTAAGGGTACCAAGCTGGTAAGTTATGTAGCAGCTTTTGGCAATGGTTGCGGCGGCTCCATCTATTTTGGCGTAAGAGATAACGGTGTTGTTAACGGGGAAAAAGTGTCTGAGCATGAGATGGATGCCATCATCAAGAAAGTCAGTAAAGCTGTTAGAAATATGAGATCCTCGAACCCAAGCGAAGGTTATCAATTACAAAGAGGGAAGCACTGGGATATCACCTTTGTTCCTGTGAAAGATGTCGACGGTCACCCTATCCCATCAACGTTTGTGATTGTGGTGTCGGTGGCTTCTTGTTCCGGCGGAATTTTTACCGAAGCACCGGAGAGTTACCAGGTCGTAGAGGGAAAGCTTGAGAAGATGGATTTCCCCACCTGGAAAGAGAAAATATCGGAAGGCGAGGATGATGTGGACCATGGTAACCAGTATAATATGGTAATCACTGATTCGCCATCAGGGAATATGTCAAACAAACGAAATAAACCCGAAAAAAAATGGGTTGACCATCCTGTTACTTCACGTCCGACGAAACTGTTTAAATGGAACTCTAAACAAGACGAAATGAACTACGCAAAACGAACTATGGTCAGAGAAAGATTCAGAAAGAGTGGAGAGTGGGACTTGTTTTATGAAGAGCTTCAACAGCCTTTAGACCCGACCGATATAGATGGCGAACTCATAGCCATTTTTCAAACGTCTTCTGAAGCTATCATGCAAGGAAAGCTGTTAAAGGCAAAGAAAATCTTTGCGAGATTTTCATCAAGAAAAGGCCAATCAAAAAACAGTTTGTTTTTTGAGCTCGATGAAATTTACTTTCACCTTGTCCTACATCGAGCCGGCAGTGAAGCGCATGATTTTGAGACGTTGTTGAGTTATGCTGGCGATGGTGTACGAGTGTTGTCTTCAACCCAACCTTGTGTGACGAGTGCATGGCTCTACTGTGAAATTGGGTTGACCTTCAGCATCTGTGCATGTAACAGCAGTGATGGAAAAACTTTCGATAGTCTGATATCCGAAGCAAAGAATTACGCTTCGTTGGCCATTCAGCACGCCAGACAACTTCAAAGTCTTCTCGAAGTTTCATGTGATATTCAGTGGAAGGCTCGTGTGATTATGGCTATGCTTTGTCTGGGGACAACTTTGAATGGAGTAGGACTAAACGCCGGTACTAGTGTTTCTGTGGTAGATTTAGCACAAGCACGAGAACACCTAGACGCCACGAAAGAACTTCTAAGGCAAGGCCCACCGTATGCTTACAACCAGTGTCTGCGTTATCTGGCCGAATGCGATTACTGGGAGAGAGATGGTCAAATTAATCCACAGAAAGCTGAAGAACGTACGGAGAAAGCAGCCTCTTACGCTAAAAGGGGACTAGATCTCGCTATACTCCACCATTTTGATGAACTGTGCCGTTATGCTCTGAATCGGTCGAACAAATTTGTCGCTAGCCCACCAAGACAAAATCATCAGAGACCATAAAGTCCAAACGAAACAAGAATGGACAAGTTCTGCTCCCGCCCCTGTCCCAGCATAAGAGAGGGAAATATTACTTCGCTGATCTCAAACGGACAGTTTGTTAAAAATAGTTGTCCAAACTTTCGATTTAAAACTAATCGAGCGTTAGG
This sequence comes from Nanipora kamurai, assembly GCA_036872915.1. Taxonomy (NCBI): domain Eukaryota; kingdom Metazoa; phylum Cnidaria; class Anthozoa; order Scleralcyonacea; family Helioporidae; genus Nanipora; species Nanipora kamurai. The sequence goes on from JBAHVQ010000095.1 coordinate 668,209, forward strand.
ATTAGCCGTACAGATTGGGTTAACGGGTTAAGCGTGTTTGGAGGTACCCCGTTGCCATGCTCCCGTTTGCTAAGAACTGTTCATTTTAGCAGTAACTTATTTCAGGTTGGGTTATAAATTTAAGGAAGGACCAAAATATTGCATGGGTGGAATACGTAGTCAGTATATACCCTTCTCGTGCGTTATAAGTCTCGATGCCATTCTTTTGAATTCCATGGGATTTTGCTCATTCAGTTTGTGCAAAGAGCATTACAACAAAGAAAATTACATGGAATTCAAAAGAATGGCATCGAGGCTTATAACGCATGAGAAGGGTCTATTATTATTTATACGACCTACTGAACCATACTAAATCGAGATACATGGTCTGGAAACGGGGCAAACGGCTTTGTCCTATGTTTTTGTTCACCTTTATTCCAATGCGTGCACTTCTACACTCACTGAACACTTTGTGCTTTTGGTACAATGAAGCAAGTAGCCAATAGTCGAAATAAGGTTCAATCGCTCAACGGTGCAGTACCTTATTTATAAACATAAAACAAAAGATTTGTGCACTTTCAGGGCACCCTCAACATAAATTGCCGGTCATTTTTAACCACTTTGAAGCTTGCCGCGTTTCCAGACGATCTATCTCCATTGATTCTAACTAAACATCGAACTGTGAAGTTGTCACCTATGGCGGGTTTGTAGCTGATCTGGCTCCTCATTCTGACTTGAGGACTAACTTATTCACGTTATAATGTTACTCACCTATATTACACTGTGGTTGTGCATGTTCAACATAATACGGGGTGATTCCCTCGAAAGAGCCATCCTCTCTGGGCTGCTCATTTGTCGAATGTTTTGCTTGAGAATGGTGCTGCTTATTTGGAAGAGTTTTAGCCTGTTACGGGAAGCGCATGTTGGATATTGTGGCGCTTATTCGAGGAGAAACCCTAATTCAATAGTTTTCGATAGTTTAAGTTTGCAGCTGCAATCCTTGATAGCGCAATTGTCTCACACATCTGTGGCCTGGGTTCGGCTACGGCTCCTTGCAGTTGTCTTGTTAATATAACCCAGATCCCGTGTTATGAAGAATGTTGCCGACTTTGCCTCTGCCAAGCACCACAGATTTTCTCCAAGTACTCTGGTTTTATTATGTAGAAACACAAAACCTATGATTCGGGATCCTTACCCGGACCTCTTGGGAGAACAACTGATTGATATGGTTATCCAGTGTAAATAAAGATACTTCACTTTTGATTGAAAATCGTATCCGAAAACTTGTACAGGAGGCGATGTACACGCTCTTTGTCACCGGTGGCCGGAGAGCTATCAACTACCGAGTCAACCTGATCAGTAAAAGTTTTCAACAACGCATAAAATGTGTCTAGGTGTACAAGTAGTCGATGACAACTGATATCCACGTTTCATGTGGTCCTTGCCCCTGCTTAAACTAATTTTAGTTTTTTCAATTTGCTTCCTGTCGCGGGAGCCATCTTTGATTCAATCATGTGATTTTGCTCTCGCAGCGGTGATTAACTATCACCACCTCATATATAATATAAAGCCCAAGTTTAGGCGAATTTAGAAACTATAAAGGTTCACAGAGTTATACTTTAAATTGAAAGTTAACCACTTAACGAACAGTGTCCAATATATCGCACACCAAGAACAAACGAGAGGAGAAAGCAAAGACAAAGAGAGACCAAAGAACGAACGTAGAAAATCTTGTGCGTTTTTAAGCGACGTAATATGTGATATCCCCTTGGGAACGCTTGCAAAAATGAATACACGTGTTAAAGGGTTAAAAGGTTTTAAAGAAACTAAAATTCGTGAATTCTTTATTTTGATCGGTTGCTGGCGTTACGCAGTTCACGTACTAAATCACACGGACTAGAGAAGGGATAATACAAAGCACCTGGGAAGAAACAATTTGCTCCCTCTCCCAGTGTATTTAATAGGTTGCTATTCAATTGCTGACTAATTTTCGGCCCCTATGTCCTCTCTAGTTTTATGTGATCTTTCCAGAGTTTTGTAATTTGTTGGAATAAAACTACTCAACATTGTTACGGCTGAACAGCAAGCTGTTTACGGCCTAGGGGAAACATATTGTTCTCGTTTTTCCAACTATGAGCACGTCGGGTTTTGCGCGTGTAAGAGGCAAAAGCCTCTTTTCAATTCAACCGCTTACTAATTGGATTTTCCACTTATGAACCAATTGGTCTGAAATTTTAAATGAAGCATTTTATATGGAAAACGAACTCTTACAGATGAATTTGCAATTTAATTTCTAAAATACCAGATTTAATCAGCCGGAGTGGCATGTGGAATTTTGAACCCTGACACTTCCGAGTACAAAAAAAAATTTTAAAGTTTTTAATTCTGTTTGTGAGGAATTGTTTTTGTACAATTTGTACATGTGACATACAGACGTTTTTAACAGCTTTCCTACTTTAATTTGTTCAAAAATGCAGTTATTCAGATGTAAAAAATAGTTAGAAATCACTCAGTTGTCAGGGAAACAAATAAGTTCGTCCTTGCATTGATCATTTTGTGTCGAGTTTTAATTACAAGCTCCCGAGAAATGTCGCACAATTTTGTTCATAAATTTTTAAAGCACCACCTGGTACGTTTAATTTTCTTAAACGTAGGCAGTTGGAAGGAAGGAACAACATTCGCTTTTGTGTTACCGGATACTTTCTTTCTGTCTTTGAGGACTGAAATTTTAAACGAAGTGGCTGCGTTTACAAGGTAGGATTTATGTGCTTATTGATTTCTGACTAATACTCCCTTGGTGGTTGTTTGCGTATGCGCATAAACTGGGCCTCGTGTCGACCAAGTTTCCCTCCTGCTTGGAATTTTTTTCGTCGACAAAAAAATGTAGGCGCAATTGCGACTTCCTCTTGCAACACTATCGATGTTCCTTGATGGCGGTCAAGGAATTTATACAGATAGATAATATTTCACGGTTGAAAATTTTAGGCAAACTTGTACTTCTCTTAATTTGATCCCAGATGATGGCAAATACACTGAGGTGTTGCAAAATGTATCGACTTATTGAAAACATCCGGGTCTTTTTCTACCTCGAAATTGGATCTATCTTTAGTAATGCGATCCGATATAGAACCAAATTATTAATTTTGTTTCCAAAGATATCTCTGGTAGCCTTGTCTTCTGATTAAAGGCTTGTATGCTAGGACTATTGCTATTATATTGAGGACGGGGCAGAAAAGCTCCTCGTCGCTACATCCTCTTTTCGATACACCGGCCTGTGTGACAATGTTTACAGATGACGAAATTTTAAGGCTTGCCTGTAATATCGAAGTGCTATCGATTGATAAACAGTTTTAAATTTACATAAAATAAACTTAGAATTCTTTTAATCATTTGATAAAACATACTGGATAAAAACAGGCTTCTACAGTATTTTAGTTTCGCCAGTTGATTGGGAATTTGAACGACGTACTTGGCCTTTGTCTCTTCTCTACTTAAGCAATCAACTTCCACGTAACTGCGATCGCACTTAGATCATCTCGATTTCGTTCTTCGGTGACTCTTTCATTTGTTAGTATACATTGGCGTGATGTGATGTTTATATGTAAGACATTTTAACCCAGCGTGATAAATACGAGTGATGTCTCGTCTTCGTGTTATGTTTGAGTACAATGTGGATTAAAAGTTAAGCTATGCAGAATAGATTAGAGGTACGGTAAAACCGGCAACCATGATGTCATCAGATAGCTGGGTGATATAAAATCACAAAGTGTAGCTAATACTACGATTGAAGTCATTGTTTGAAGCAAAATGGACGGAGAGATCAGGAGAAAGAGAAAGAAAGAGGAAATGGATGGATGGAGATATGGAGGGAGGGACGGTAGGATGGATGCATAGATGGATAGAACGATGGATAGAAAGATGAATGGATAAAAAGTTGCATGGATCGATGGATCGATTGAAAGATGGATCGATAGATGGAAAGACGGAGAGATGAATAGAAAAATGGATAAATGGATAAAAACTTGGATAGAAAGATGGATAAATGGATAAAAAGACGGAAAGATAAATAGAAAGATAGAAAGACAAATTGACGGATAGATAGACAGATTAACTGATTCAAAGCCAGACATTAACTGATTCATAGATCAAAGGATAGACGAACGGATTTTCGGTTTAGAAAACTTTTTAGCTACAATTTTAATCTGAGATCTGCAGTGGAACCATAATTTTCTAACACAAGGTGAGATCAAGTTTTATGGCGTCCAGAGAGAGAGAGAGAAAGAGAGAGAGGGAGGAAGAGAGAGTGAGAGAGGGGGAGGGAGCGAGAGTGAGAGAGAGCGAGGGAGAGAGAAAGAAAGAGAGGGAGGGGGAGAGAGAGAGAGAGAGAGAGAGAGAGAGAGAGAGAGAAATCTATTTAAACTCGGGATCTTATCAATTTATACAATTGCTTTTCATAAGAGCCGATTATTACAATGTGACTAATTATAAAGAGTTATAGTACAGAAAATAAAATTAGATTTACTAGGAGCTGAATGAGGGAAGCTCGCGTATAAAT
>JBAHVQ010000095.1:672842-689907 GCA_036872915.1 Nanipora kamurai
AGATAAGATGGTGCCAAACCGTTCATAATCTTAAACATCATAGTTGCTTTATGTTTCAGGCGTCTACAGGAAAGAGTGAGAGAGAGCAAGAAAGAGTGAGAGAGAGCAAGAAAGAGTGAGAGAGAGAGAGAGAGAGGGGGGGAGAGAGAGAGAGAGAGAGGGAGAGAGAGAGAGAGGGAGAGGCGTCTACCTTTGATTTCTACGCAACGGGCTTGCTCTGGATATCTTCTGATATCTGTAATTTGCTAAACGAGGTGTTTAAATATGAGTGTCGTTCGAGTCTTGTACGCTGGCGAATATTGCACGACCAATCGTCAACTTTTATGGTCGTGTTATCTTTACCGGACGCAAAGCAATTTAAACTACAATGGCCAGTTAGTGAGATAATTCGTACGTTGCACATACTTCGCAGTGAACTTCTTCTGATATTGGTTTACTCAATTTCGATGTTTGCCAATCCACATTTAGTTTGCTAAGAAAAACGTCACTGATAGGCGAAGTATACTGATACTTAGAATTGTTTAAGAAGTATCAATCCCCAATATCGAGTTCACAACGCCATATGGTGTAAAAGAGGCATACATTTATAGTACCACTGCTTTCAATCAAGGATTAAGACTTGTTTTTTTCATTGCTAATTATGACCGAGTTTTTGAACTTTGGTGTAGGAAGGTGCATTCGTGTAATTCCGCTTTTACAGCTGAGAGTAAACGTTTGACAGCAATTAATTTTGGAATTATCAAGAGCTTCATGCACTTATGTGTTATAACTCTGTAGACCTTGAAGTTGCTTGTCACGAAAGGTTAGAATTACGTATATGTCGTTCATCGTGTGCTTCGTCACCAGCAACAATACAAATTTATGTTTTTTATGCTTTCGTTTAGTTCATACACTGTTGTGGGCCAGAACCTCTTACAGCAACACCTTTCATTATACAAAACTTCAATATCACGATGTATACTTAGTTTGATTTATACAAGAACAGCCATGTCAAACTACAAGACAGTGGTTTATCCAACTTGACCGGATGACTCAATTGGATAAAGAAAAATAAAAAGGAGATAGACGCAAACGCCGACTGCCGATTCCGTTGACATATCCCCAGTCCTTGTTGCACGTCTATCTACCTTCATATACATTACACATGCTGTTCAAACAAAGTGTCTTAGCTTGACAATGTTTAGTGAATGTCGTCACTTTGTGAACGTTTTAATGACGTCCTTAGACTTTGACGACAAGAACTTCCTCGGCATGTTTCGTGATGTCAAGGGCAAATTGCCTATCTTCGTTGGTCGACATCTTCATCGGTACGCACGTGATAAATGCCTAGAATTGATTCGTTCATTTCTGTGAAAGATTTAAAGCCTTTGGGGGCTGTTATGCAGCACTGAATCGGTCATTTAAAATTCCCTAGTGTAGGCGTACAAGTAATGTGGAAACAAATTTTTTGAGGTGAGAGTTGTTTAATTAATGCATGTCAGCTTGATTTCCAACAGAGCACTTCATGCATTTAAATCTAATTTCTTATTTGCATTCGTTTATCAGCCCAGCTGCCTTTTGACATCAGAGCTTATGGCTATGAAGCTGTTTCGTGTTCTGGCTTTTCTTCGTTTTCTTCAAGGTAAGTTCGAGTTACACCGTATCTTTATTAGAAAACGAAAGAAAATACTCACGATTTACGTCGGACACCTTTGTTACCAGCTCGTGTTTTGTAAGAAGTAGGCTCGGACAAGGTTGACTTATACACCCTACCTTGTTACAGACCTCTTAGCATGGGATGATCATAAATATATATCACTAACGTTAGAAACAAATTGATCTTGTGCGTCGAAAACCTAGACTGTATCAGGCGGACTCTTCTAATGCTGAAAGGAGGAAGAAGCTGTTAACGAACTGATTGAACAGAGAACATGGCGGTTAAAATTTGACAAATGCTTTGCTGACGAAGTTGATAAGTTTTCTGAGCCTTCATTTTTGTGCCTGGTCGAAAACCTTATGCGATATTTCCGTGAAATAGCCTCAATCCTAGTTTGTACTTTGGTCTTTTCTTGTACTTTGGTTTTTTCTTTCTGGTTTTAATGTGAATCAGTTTCTTTAACATGAAAATCAAGGTTGATGTGTTTATCGGAACTAATAAGGTGATATTCCTGTCTGTCATCTAATCATGTCCATAAAAATGTTCAAGAAATTTTGAAGGCGACCACTTGTAGACAGTCATGCTGCTCTAATTCCCGCGACGAAAAGCAGCTATAGAAACAGTCTATATTCTGATAAGCTCGGTTTTGCCGAACTTACTAGATCGAAACCCATCAATTCTGTGGCCATATGCTTTTGGGTTGCCAAGTGCAACTAATGCACAGAGTATAAATAAACGTGTTTGAACAAACAGAGTGTAAGTTATAATACCTAGAATGAAAAACAAAATTGTAAGAACCTCAACGCCATTAAGGCTCAAGTATTAGGGAACATAACAAAAATCTTGGGTTAGATATCATAAATTCAAATGAATTTACTGAAAAAAAAGTTCGTGGTGGGAGTTTTAAAAAGTTGAAATGCCCGAACGTCAGTAAACAAACTACTTTAAATTTTACAGTCGTAAGGCAAACTACACATGCTGAATTCAGGATGTTCCTTCTTTTTTTTTCACACAATAGTTCCAAGCAATTCTAGTAGGTAATTAATGTTTCTCGTTAAATACATCTGAAAACTCCCCATGTTTTCAGTACATGTCGGCGTTGACGTTTAACTCTTTGTCGACGCATCGTTCGATATAGATCGATGGGGACTTTAGTATTTAACTCTGACTAACGCCAGACGATTTTACTTGTCAGTGGGAAAGTCTACCGTCGAGAAAGGGTTAAACGTGGAAGCGTGTTTCTTCACGTCAGTTTTGTCTGGAATCAAGACGTCGTGAACTATTCTTTTGGGCCCACGAATTATTCACCTATTTTTATGTGAGAGAGCAAACTAATGCCGCGTTGTCTCTGACATACCAGAGATCTTGAGATCTACGACGTCAAATTCTACGACGGCGACCTCTAAACAAAAAAATGTTCATCCAAAACAAATAGAATCAATAATTTGAAATCTCCAGAGTATTCTTCACACTGTCGTCGTTTTGTATACAACGTCAATCAGACCATTTTCACGTCTTCAGGACGACTTCAGCACGCAAACAGACAAAAGCAGTTGCTTAGGACTGAATTTAACCCGAGACTACAGTCGTTTTAGGAGGACTGGGCCGTTTCAGAAGTCATAAAACAAGCGACTAGTATCAGTCACGGTGTCCAATTAACCGTAGTTTCTTTAAATAATCCAACTTTAAAAGACATCGCCGTTGGAGTTGACTTCGTAGATCTTAAGGTCTCCAGTAGTCGTATTTTCTCAAACCCCCTATTGTTGTGTTGAAAAACAGGTTCCGAAAGTCATATCAACGCTCTCGCGTTATTTCTACGATATATTAACCAAAAATTGTTCACCTGTCCTAGTTTTTTTTTATACTTCTGTTCAATTATCGCTTCTCGGTGGACGTAAACGAACGGGTTCGCTTGTTCTAAGCAGCCGTTCTTGAACTGACGTTGTACCAAACAAAGCAGGGAAAATCATCGGTAGAACAACTAGCCATTTAACATAAGCATGGATGAATATGAATATTGTAAAAGACTTAATGGACTGAATGAATAAACGAATGAAGTACTAAAATGATTCCGAAAGCATCAAAGAATCAACTCTCATTGTTCACAATCGCCTGCGGGCAAATGCAAACAATGGGAGTAGATTCGTTCGGAGTCATTTCGGCTCTTGATACATGGCCATGTATTAGGAGAAGAAATTAAATATTAACAGCTTGAAGACGTATAACGCCATTCATAAGAAATCCTCACGTACCCCAGTGACAGATCAATGACAACTGAATTGTTCCTTACAAAAAATTTATTTTACTTATTTCGACTTTTTTGTAATTAAGGAAGAAGTAGGACGTATTTTCTAAAATAAATAAATTTGATAATGTCTTGCAGGTCATTTTTGTTTGCGTATAACATATGTGGTATCTTGATTATTATAAGATACGGGAGGATCTCACTGACCTCCATCTTGATCTTACAGGGAACGATTTTTAACGGCAAATTTTAATGCCTCATGTTTCTCTCCGCAACAAAATTCGTTCATAATAGTCATTCACGAACAGAATGTGAGACACATCAATTTTCATGCAGAATTTCTTGCATTAAAAATCATCCGCTTATAATCGTCTGGAACGATTGTACAAATCTACAAATTTAACAGCTCTTGTACATCATGATACACATACAAATCCAATCAAAATTCTGGATATACCATCGCACAGACCCGTAGTTTCGTGAATTTCTCGAAGAGAAGGAGGACATTCGTTAAGCTCATATACCCGGGAAAATGTTTCTGATCCAAAGACGTGAGGTTCAACTCGGAGTTTTCTGATGACCGCTGAGACACTTTGACCAAGGAGCTATCGGAAGTCAGGTAGGAAGCACAAAGCACGACTTGTCCTCTTGACAAATGGCCACCTTGGAAAGGAAAGAAATAACTGAGATATTGGTTACTAATATAAATATGTTGTACATTGACCTAATACCACGAAGATCAGAACAAAAAAGTATAAGTTCAAATGAAGCCGAATAGCTGCTGTAGAAAAGCTAACTGTGCGAACTAGAGATTAATCACAAGGTTTCTGGCTGTCACTGGAACAGGTGTATCGATCAGTTTAATTTTTACCAGAATGTTTTGTCATGGTAAGTCAAAAGTTGACGTGCTATAATCAATGGTACAGTTTTGTCTGAAGTAGCATTTTGTTTACAAGCCTTCAGCTAACGTCTAATACCGAACGTTCCCGACGAAAATGCAAGTGCCTCAAAAAATTTATTCACAGTTTATCCATACGTTTATCATATTATAGAAATTTATTCACAAAAATACATAAAAAACTAAATTATTCACACTTCATCCATAATATGATAAACGTATAAGCACAGATGTATAGGTTAACTCGTGCCTGGGTCCGGCGAGTACAGTGCACAGTGTGCGGTGAAGTAGTAGTTTGTGAAAGTTGATTAATTAACTTGAGTGTTCAAAAGGTTCTGCGTTGGTGTGCATTGGCCGCCCTGACATCCTTGGTTGGGATAGTTCCGCACATCTTTTCAATTGCTTCCTTTTGCTGTTCGAGGGTCGCTTGATCTTGTACCACACATTTTCTCTTTAACTCATAAATAAAACTGAAGTGAAGTGAAGCTGGTGAACGAGTGAATGAAGTGGAGCTGACTAAAATGTCTATCTAAAAGGACTGAAGTGGTCAGGTGTAGTTAGCCTTACTAGGCAACCTGAAGCGTGGAGATTTTGAAAATCAACTTTGGTGGGACTAATATTGTGGCATCAAACATGGATTTAGCTTTTGGATTAAATTCTTTCAAATATATTCTTGTGGTAGCTTGCCCAAAGAGACGGTCTAAAAACATGTTAATTGACCAGGTTATTCCATGTTATTGGAGTTTGTTTCGTTCTTTATTTTCGGCTTTAAGTGTTGACTGATAATGGCTTCAGATACTTTGGACTTGCTAAAATTAACCACAAATACATTTTTTACTCTCACTTCCTTAGGTGTCCAGTTGGATGAGAGTGATCGTGACAATGACCAAACACGATTACTGGCTCATATCCATAGCGACAATCAGAGTCTATTTCCCGTCAAGAACTATTCTGACGCGGTGACAGTAGAGTTTGGGATTACATTGATCAAAATAAAGGATGTAGTAAGTAGAATTTGGTGAAAAATACATGAACTGAAGAGGACTCCATCCTCCCTTTTATGGCTGTGCTCCATATAATCGTAACTCTGTCGTAAGCAATCGTAAATAGTTCGTTACGATTCGATAAAAAATTAGGCAACTTATAAATATACGAAAATTATGGGATTTTTCGTTTTCGATTAGGTCATCGTGACGTCATAAAAGTTTGCTATCAAACAGTAGAACCGTAAGCAGATTTTTCTACATGCAGGTTGTCGTAGGTGATCCGTACGTCGATTCTAACGTGCCTCAGCAACACTTGAATGTCGGTGAAACAAAACATGCTTGAATAAGACAGTTCGGAGTTTGAGATGCCAACGAGATTAGGGATGTAAATGAATTTTGTGAAGCATAACCAGGAATATAGGATAAGTTTAAGCTTTCTCTGTCTTTCCCCAAAACATCAATAACCAATTTTATTATATGGCTGTGCCTGCTTTTTGGGTCGTAAGCAAAATTAAGCATGATGATTGGTTGCTGAGAGGGTCCGATATTTTGCGATATTGGACCGCCCGGTCCAATACGCTTTTTATTGGATTGGTAAGTTTTGGTGGGAAAATTTCTGAGTTTATTTTTTAATGGAAATTAGGAGAAATAGTTATCTACACTGAAGAAATCGGGAAAGAATAAAGTGTACTGAGACATGACTGATGCTTTTTTTGTGCAAACTGTTCGTGCAAAGCAACGGAAAATGAAGTTTTTATGAAATTAAGCAAGTAGGTTGCAAGGTTAGGTAAACAGCGATATCTAAATACGAAAACACTTCAAAAAAAGTCTCATCTACATGTCGTGAATCGAAAAAAGTTTACCTGAATCAGATGTCGTGAGCAGTTGAACGACGGACTGGAGTGGCTCTTCCTTGGCAAGTCTTTCCAGTGCGTTTTTGAAATGCCAAAGAGAAACAGTATTAACTCCTTCTCTGCCACATCTCTCTCTTTGACGAGTAAAATCGTCTGGCGTTAGCTAGAGTAGACTATGATAAAAGTTCCCCCTTGGCGGGGAATAACTTACTGTACACGAAAAGGGAATTATCTGATTTCGAATGTTCATTTGGAATTTTATACATTTTAGAATGCAAAGGAACAAACTATCCAAGTTCATGTTTGGATCACCCAGGTAATTAAAATCGTCAGGATTTGGTTGACTACAAATATTTCTTGATTCATAAAAGAGTTAAGATTAGAGCTGCCTTACAATGATTTAGTAATCTACAATTTTGGCAGCTAGTAATTAACAGCTGTATATCGCTACTGATCACAGTACTATACAATAAATTGCAAAAAAATGAAATGCAATACAATACAATAAATTTGTTTTTCGAGGGTAGCATTTACGTAGCTGAAATGCCGTACGCTGAAAGTTTAGATGCTGGAGCTATACCCTGTTTTGAACCACAACAACAAACAGCTAGTCCTAGAATCGATGCTACAAATTTGAAAGTAGCCATATTTTTGAAATGATATTGAAAAGAACAATAACAAAACAACAAAGGCAACCAAGTTTTTATTTGGGTTATGTCTTTTCTCTGTTGAATTTCTTAAAGTCATAAATTCAAGATACCAAAACAGTTCCAATCCAGAGTACTATTTCCAAAAACTTTTTCTATTTAGAAGTGGAAAAACCCATTCCTGGAATGGGACAAGAATGCGTACGGAGGCATATCGTCAATCAACGTAAAACCTGATAAAATATGGGTACCAGATATCATATTGTATAATAAGTAAGTGGGCATATTATTTATTTATTTAAAGTGAATGGTTTGAACCCTGGAGAACCAGTCCGTGGTGGTGAACGTTGATCATCCACTCTCGAGAAATCTTGAGGAAGACTTTTTGAGGGGTTTGTAGCGACTCACGTTTGGACGGCCTCAATGTCGTAAGGGACCTGTGAGACCAAAGATGCGTTGTTTAAGGATTCCAGCATCACATTTTTCAGAAATAAAGTTTTAATTTTCTTATTTTGGGGTTCCTGAATGCCAGCCTTTCTTATCTGTTCGATTTCTCAAAATCGAATAAGAACAGATTGCGTTACAACAGATTGGCTAGTTAGGAAGTTATGTTCAACCAACAACAGTAGAAATACAAAACCTTAAGCGACGTTTTTAAAGCGGTTTAAAACCCCCCACCGTACCGGTTTATTGAGTCGAAAAATTCTCGCTCTGTGCGCTCTATATTTAAAATAATTGATAAAACTACTATTTTCAACACTATCTAACGGACTTTTCAAGCCATTTTTGTTCAAAAAATCTATCGTATCTAAAGAAATTGACGTGTAAAGTGGAACTGAAATGAGCAGAATAGAGTTTAGTAGAAAAGAATAGGCGGAATGGATTAGAATAGAAAAGGGTAATGTAGAGTGATGAAGTTGATTAGAATAGACTGGAGTGAAGTGAAGTGAAGTGAAGAGATAAAATGAAGTCTCTCACACTTAATTTAGCGTCGATGAACAGGATCGCGTTGGAGGAGGACCAGAAACGTACAAAACTTTGGTAACTGTGTACTATAATGGAACAAACTATTGGTCTAGTCCAGCCTTGTTCAAGACCATCTGCGAAGTTGACGTGTCGTACTTTCCGTTGGACCAACAGGAGTGTAAACTAAAATTTGGTTCTTGGACTTACGACTCGACTAAACTCAGACTCGAAAACGCAGACGTCAAGTTTCCAACTCGCAACTACCTCAAGAATGGAGAATGGGCCATTTATGCCGTCACCTCTAAAGTTAACAACCACACATACAACTTCAGGAGGTTCATGGATATCACACTGAACATTGAGATGAAGAGACAGTCCCTGGATTACTTGATCAACTTGGTTATACCTTGTCTGATGATTTCTTCCATGATCTTCCTAGGTAACTATTCTCTATCGTGTGTGATAAATGTGTGAATTCGTTAGGAATATCAAAGCCCAACATATAAGTTTGAATAAACCCATAATAATAGAGAGAGATGAGTTATTGAAAAAAAATTTTTAATTTAGCTAACGTTTCGTTGCTAGTCCTGGCAAAGAAACGTTAGCTAAATTAAAAATATTTTTTTCAGTAACTCTTGTCTCTATTATTATGGGTTTATTCAAAATTATATGCTTGGCTTCGTATTCCTAACAAGATTACGCTTTCCGCCTGGTTCTTCAGTTGCCACTATTTCCAAAGTAATTTGTACGGAGACCTAGACGGAGGTCGAACCTTGTGACCATCTGACAACCACAAAGAACTTCCAGTTAGTAAACTAAAAAGATCCAACGGAAGAGTTAAAACATACTTAACGGTTTCTGGTGTTTGTATACTCTTTCCTTCCGCAGAGACTTCCGTTTTGAAGGTGTTTTGAATTGAAATAAGCACAGAACACATATGTTCCCATAAGATCGTAAAAGCACAAATGCTAATATAAACTTGAAGCAAACGACAAATTTCTTTATTACGTACATGTTTCGGCAAAACTCATTCCATCTTCAGTGCAAATGATAATAGGTTACTTACAAACGATATTTTATATGTGACCTGTTAAACATTACAATGGGATGAGTCAAATCCAGGTGAAAATCGGGTTAATTTATGTAATTTCTTGCTCAGATATCTGAATAACGTCTCGGCGATGATTTCGTCTGTGTTTTGCTCATGAATTATTAATGAATTTGAGATGGTAGTGTAAAAACTTCTAAACGTGCAAAAAACAATCCTGAGTAAACTAGGAAGTGAATATGTTTCCGAGTTCTCAAGCCCTGGAATGCAACTGGCTAATATCAATTCTTCAAAACCTATAACAATCAACGCCAGCCTTAAAGAAGGTTGTGGTTTGAGAGCAATACCATAGGGTGCAAAAATACTTGGAGACAAGAACCTGATGTAATTGCTTCATTGTGGTAGAAGCAACCTAACGAAAAGATATATTTTTCATTCGTTGGCATGCTTTTCTTAGATGGCAGAAAAAATTTAAATTTTTGGCGATAAGGTCTTCCCTTGTCGAGTAAAATCGTCTGGCGTTAGCCAGAGTAAAATCAATAAGTTGCCGTATGGCAACCGTGGCTAAAAAGGTCAACGGATGTAGCTGATGAGCCTTTATTGTTTGGGCTTATAGGAGGTCTTCCCTTGGCGAGTAAAATCGACTGGTATAAGCCAGAGTAAAATTAATATGTTGCCATATGGCAACTGTGATGAAGAAAGGGTTAATGAAGTTATAAAATTCAACGTAATATTTAACATTTTATATTTGATTAAATGTTTGTGTTCATCGTAGGTTTAATCCGTAGACTTCGTCAGTTATGTACTAACTGTTCGCCTAGAATTAGACTGGAATAAGTGCCAAAGATTTTAGTGAAAAACAAGAAGAAAAACATGAACAATTATGGAACATTTGGCATATTTGGTGAAGGACATTTTAGAGTTTCAGAATGACGTGTATTAAGACCCAGCCGGGACCAGTTCCCCAGAGCTGCATCTTTCGCAGCTGGTCCCGGTTAGGTCTTTACCCATTAAGGAGCAGGGGCGTACTTTAATATTTTAGCGTGTTTACTCCGACGAAGGGCCTTTCCTCGAAACGTCAGTTTCTCCACACTTAAGTTCCGGCAGTTTCCCAAACCTTTTGATTGTCTACGAGCCGTTCAATACTGCCGCCGCAGCACTGTATTTTTATATCATTCTTTAGTATTTTACTCTGGCTAACGCCAGACGATTTTACTCTTCACAGAGATGAGCTCTGAGTGTTAAAGAGGTAATATACGTATCATTCTGACGCTCAAAAATTTCCTTCATCTAATATAAAGGCGAAAAATGATGTATTGAAAGAGGTTGGGGCAGCCAGTTAGAATATGGCATCTTAGGGGTATCTTTTGTTCCTGGTCAATACATAATTCTCATCTTTTCAAAGGGTTTATCTTACCTCCTGAATCCGGCGAACGCGTTGGTCTCAGCATCACTGTACTCTTGGCCATGACAGTGTTTCAACAGCTAACCTCGGAGATCATGCCCTCCTACGGTTTCCCTCTCCTTGGGCAGTACTATTTTGCGACCATACTGGAAATAGGATCAGCTCTGCTCGTCACAACCATAATCCTGAATTTCTACCACCGAACCAACAGACAAATGCCACAATGGCTTCGCGTCTTGCTCCTCGATTGGATGTCACGCGTGGTCTTCCTCCACGAATCCGCCGAGAAATGCAGCAAACCACGTAAGAAAACGATAAGAAGAGGCATCAGACAAAATGTAGATGCGGTAATCAATAACGGCTACGTCCTCGGCGAACATCCCATGGGGCTCGAGAACACCGTTGGAGAATCGGGAAGGTTTGAGAACGCAAAGTATGGGGCCTATGTGAATGGAGGTGACAGTGATGGTGGCATGCGGGCGCGTAGCAACACGGCAAATAATGGAAAAACACCCACTGATCAGAACGTTCTGAAACTAACGCTGGGCTCGATCGGAAACGAATTAAACCCTAACACACAAGATGAACTTGGAATGTTTACCGACGAAACGGGAGCGACCGTTAGCGAAGAAGAGATGCGCATGCGTCACCGACAGTGGACGCTGGCTGCCAAAATTCTTGATCGGTTTTTCCTTTGGGTGGCTGTGATGGTTGGCATCGTGACAGTGTTAGCCATGTTTCTTCGAGCCCCAGGCCTCTGGGAGAAACGCAAGGAACTAGAATGGAAGGGGTAACTGAACTGAAGTGTAGTGAATTCAAATACAACTGAGACTTGATGCAGCACAAGATTTGTGTGTAGTGCTTTCGCATTGGTTATCACGAGTTTGGGATGAAAATATTGTCACGGTTTTTGACATGATTGTAAAATAATCCTTTGTCTCTTACCGAATTTGTAGAATAATTTTCACTCATTAACATTTACAGATCACCCAAGCTCTTATACAGAGGATTAGCTGAATCCTGGGGAATCAATATAGAACAAACGCTTTTTGCCTTTGCAGCTCAACAATCCGGGCAAGTTCTGTTCGCTTTAAACTTTGTTAAATTGTATATAGTATATAGCATAGTTAACATTAGCAGTTTGTCTTGTGATTAGACGCACTTCTATCACTTGAGCATCAATTTAAATAAGTAGTTATGTAAAACAGGGACGGAGATGCTTGGGGACCTTAATCCTCCACTTTTTTAAAGTCATTTTCATTACTAGACTGTGGTAAGTGTTGGGCCTTCCATTTCTTCGCTTCGTGGTCCAATCTCGGTCATCAAGGAAATATATCGAGTAGAAGCGGTAAGATCGATGCAATATTCCTCCAACAAAAGTAATTTTTCTGCCTTTTCCAATCAGTTAGATGGATAAATTGATTCAATGTTAAAGTTCATTCTTGACAACTCCTACGACCGAAATAGATGACACTTTTATCGCCTCCTAGATAACCAAAACGGTCGGGAAACTGCCGAAACTTAAATTTACAGTTTCCCAAACCTTTTGGTTATCTGCAAGCCGTTCTATACTACCGACGCCGCTATCTACTTTTACATCATTGTTTTGACACTTTTATTGTCTGGAGAACGTTCGTGCAACAGCTTCTAATTTTGGTTCGGAGTTATCAGTTATCGGAGGTTCGCTAATTTTCGCTGTTGACCGTTACTGAAAAGTCGTTTTGGCCTCATAACATATTTAACTGGTAAACCATTCCTCAGTAGATTTTCCTCGGAGCGAATTATTTCAATTCTATTTGGTTATAACTCAAGGTAATTGTACAGAAATTTCGTATTCAAAGTTTTCCTTTACTGTTCTGTGGTAGGAACTTGATCTTCCTTCGACAGTCATTGGATTTTCCTGTCGAATTCTTCCTTCTTTTTTGTGTGAAGGTGGCTCGTTTAATTTAGTGGTTAGTATATCGTGTTGAGGTAATATAATTTTGCTTAAAATCAAATTATTTTGATTTGAAGTGACCTCATACCATATCATTCTGTGCTCGGGGACTACAGCGTTTGGAGAGATCAGCTATATTCAAAATCATTGAAATTCTTAATATTTATAATTCGGAATGATTTTGCATTTGATTTATTGAAATAAGCTATGTTAGAACACTAAAGATTTTATCAGGGAAAATATTACCTTAAACATCTGTTAAATGTTAGAGTACCTCTTGAAATTTTGCTTACTCGTCACTATAAAATCAGCGTGTTATGGAGTAAAACAAGCTCTCACGACATTATCTGCCTTAGATTACCCTTTTTATCTGCTACAGTTGTTGTACTTATTGCGTTCTTGCATACTGTGCATAATTTTAGTCATTTGAAGTCTTACTGAAAATAAAATAATAAAGTTAGTCTCAATAAACGTGTCAATAAAGCTATTCTAGTTATTCACACTTGATTTCATACTCTCTGGCTGTCTCTGATACAATACATTGACCCCCCTGATATTAAAAAAAGTCAATATCTCATGAACTATACCAGATTCTGTTCTCTAATTTGTAATTGAAACACTTTTTCTCATAGTATGATTATTGACATATAATTTCAGACAGTTTCACAAAAGACACAGAATGTTTCAACTGATTAAAGATATGAAAATGGATTTTTACTGTGCTGCTAGTCCCAGGCCTTTTGCTTGCGGTCAGATCACGTGGTAATGTTGAAAAAATGGCGAACAGGTTCGTCCATTATTACTGCCAACGTGGCAACGTTTAGGACTTGGAATGTGTACATCGAAAAGATGACAACCATTTGCCGACGAGGCACAACAGAACTCGACACTGTACGACGGCAGACTTTGTGTTTCATTGTCATAAACCAAATTTGTCTTCTTCTCGTTCTCGATTCAGCCGGCTGGGCAGCGAATCTTCAGAATAAGCCTGTTCAAAAAAACCTACAGCTTTATATTGTGAAGATTTGTCAGATGTACATCAACGAACATACGAAGCCATTTCTTCTGCTAGCTGACTTTTGACTTGTTGACACAAGGACAAAACAAAAAGCAAAACAAAGGAATGAAGTCAAGCCTGCGACATAAGGATCGTCATAAACATAAGATCATAGTCCAAGCATAAGCCAAGAGCCGAACAAAAGACAAAACAATGAGAAATTCTTGTTTTGTCTTTGCAAGTCTCAGAGGAGAAGTCATGCTTTATTTTCGTGCTGATCGTGTCCTTATGCTTATGTTGCATGTCTAAACCGGGCTTCATAGTCACCGGATTACATTCAACTGAAGCTGAAGGACAGAACTTGCTTAAAAATTGACTTAAACCAGATATTGAAGCCGTCTTAGAAGAACTGGAGCGTTTAGGAACCTATTAAACAAGCGCCAAGTATCAAATATGGTTGTCATTTTGCCATGATTTCTTTAAATGCTGGAGTTATATAAAGGAATCAAATCGTCGTTCAAGTTTTTTGAGGTCTCTGACTCGATGAATTGTCTGTGATCTGTCGTCACAAGCTGTTTTTTCACGTTCAAAATGGATTGACGATTGTATGTCTATCGTGGGAGCAACCGATAGTGACCTGGGCCCCGTTGCATAAAACATAAGGTATTAATTATTTATGTGGACACTTAATACTTAAGTGTCTGCATCTGCAGTTGAACTGTTGTGACTCAAGTAAGTGAACACCTATGGGAGCTGTAGAAAGAGTCCTTTAGCTCGAGAAATTGTATGATTTAATGATTTTCACGTTGCACAATGATGTTACGGTGATTCGTAAGCAAAAATTCTCACGTAAATACACGGGAACTTGGAGGGGAACTCGTAAATTTGTGTGAAACTGTTTTTACTGATGTCGGTCTATGAAGGACTAGGCAATACAAAAATTGAAATAATCCTACAAATCGTACAATTTCGAGAATGGTAAGTTTCTTTGTGCAATGCTCATAAATTCCTTCGCTTACTTGAATGGCCAGTCCCATTTAAGAGGACGCTAAATTGGAGGTTTTTTGCAACCTTGCCCTGAATCCCAATTTAGAAACATATTTAAAAATGCAACCACGCACAACCAGTTTCATCAAGCCCATTGGCGATAAACGAAGCTGATTTTTAAAATACCACATACGCTGATCACATGGAACATACTCCTTACTTTGTTGAAAAGTTCTTGTTTAATTTAAAAACCTTGAGCAGCTGACTTCTGAATTGAACCGACAGCGTATCGATATGAATTTAAAGCCAAGGAAAGTAAAAGACATGGAATCAATTCATGTTGTCTTGTTAGAAGATAGACCTAAATAATTTACATTATTTAATCCACCTAATTTGAATTTCAAAAAAGATTCGTCTGACATGTAATACACGCTCAGTCGAAAAATCGTCACTTGGACGCCCATGACCGTTCGGCAAGTGGCATTGTAATAACAGAGTTTCTGGCTACATTTAGATATTAAGATATTTTCAGTAACTTTGTCGTCGACTAGATTAATACTCTTGCATCCGAGAAAAGAGAAAGATAGCGATCTAAATTTGCTCGGAAAGCTTCTTGACTCTTAACAGCATGGCAGGGAAGCAATAAAGAAATACGTGTAAACTGGCACTTTTTTCCAAACCTGCCTAGGTTTTTGGTTTCCAAGAAGATGGATCCTTGGACTATTCTATATGTATCAAGCTGCATTTTTATATCAGGTTCGTTTGCTAGTCCTCTTTATACATCAGTTTGGTGGAGTCAGTAAATGAGTTAAACGAATGTATTCAGAACGAAGGCTATATTTAATTTCATATTTACAGATTTCAGTATAAATTTATTTTACTTCTCAAGGGAACGCTCTCATGCCCTCAGCCAATATTCCCTAAGCGTTTTAATCGATCAAGTATCCGATGGCAGGATCTTTTTGCATGAGGACAACTGTTTAGGATACAGATCTGTGTGTTTTGTACAGTAAAGTCAAACGCAATTTATTATTTGATTGCCGATATGAAACTGATCTTCAACAGCTGTATCTGGGACAGTGTTTGCATTGTCCAGGCATGTTGAGTGACAAGTATCGAATAAAAACTTAAATCGACTGTGACAGGCTGCTAAAGATCTCGATCTTCAACTCGGCCGACTTTGGCAAATATGAGCTCTTGAAGTACAGATATTGGAATGACAATACCTTATTCTCATTTAAGACTGGGACAAAAAGTTCAACATTGCACTTAATTTTCTTGAAACCCTGAGTAGTATACACGAAGAAGATATTTCCTTTGCTCTCTTCCATCCTGAAAATAATTCGAACATTACGAAATTTATTTTTGAAATTTCAGAGACTGGATTATCGTTCGGAATGCGTAGAACACTGACGGAGCAAGAACGTTTGTATGAAGACCTGTTGTTAAACTACAACAAGTATGCGAGACCCGTGAAAGATCCGGCTGCACCTTTGAAGCTGTCTTTTACTTTCGAATTGATTAAAATTCATAGTGTGGTACGTTACAGGTTCCAACATATATATATTTTTTTGCGTATTTATGTACCATCCAGTTTGCGTATTGAATTGCTATTTCTTGCCGTCAACGGCGAAAGAGCATAGTGGATTTTGAATTGCGTCTAACTTCTGAAAAAAAAAGCAAAGCGCTATGCAACCTGTGTCTTTTCACATTATTTTACCTCAATAGCCGCCACTTCTTAAATTAAAAGAACGCTGCAGGTGTCTTGTTTAAATGAAACCTATTTATGATCGATCGGTATTAGTTTCGGATAATGCTAACAACCTGATTAATATTCATGTGTTCGAAATGAAGAAATGCTAGTTATTGTTATATATATATATATATTGTTATATAGTTATTATAATATAACACATGACAAGAAAGACAGAGAGAAAGAAAGTGAACTATTCTCATCATATTCTCATAATGCGCACGAATACTAGTCAACAGCAAATCCTTTATCAGGTCTTAATAGATTACCATAAGAACACTTTACTCGGCAATGAAGTCCAAAACATGTCGACAAACTGCCGAGAAATTCATGCTCAATTTTCTTCAATATCGGCATGCTGTCTAAACTATAGGAAAAGCAAAACTACACAACAAAATATCTTTTATCATTGGCATAAAAAGATACAGTCTGTACGTGTATGGTGCATTAATGACTAATTTTGCTTCATGATAACACCACGGTAAAGGAAGGGATTTTTTTTTCAAGTGCAGATATTATTGTCTTAGGAAATTTTTACTGATCAAACTGTGGAATGCCAAGGACTCAGAAAAACTCTGAATTCCAGACGGGACTCGAACCCGTAACGGGTTCACGGTTAACGGGGCGGTTACGGGTTCGAGTCCCGTCTGGAACTCAGAGTTTTTCTGAGTCCTTGGCATTCCCCAGGTTGATCAGTAAAAATTTCC
>JBAHVQ010000095.1:690007-706413 GCA_036872915.1 Nanipora kamurai
GATGGTGAGCCAGGCTGCAGGTTTATCATATGTACTGCCTAAGCGGAAGTCACGATATGATAATAATGATGGAATACCTAAACACTGAGCAGAAAGCCTGCTCATGTGGGAGCTTGGTAAATATACATCAGCTGCATATACACACACATATATATCATACAGAGGTTTTTCCAATTTTTCAGCAGATCCGTTATCAATCAATCGCTGCTGCAGTTATCGGCTTTCTGATAGTAAGCAAGTTGACATCTATACTTCTCTTCTCTTTTTTTATCATGAGACTGTGGTTTAGAGCTTCCTCAGTAATAGCTCGTGCAGTTTTGCTGATTATCTTCCTAAATTCAAGTTACTAAATGCTGAACACTAATCTCGTTCATGTGGGATCTTGGTGTGTATCAGACGACCAACGAACGTTCGTCAAGCTCGTTATCTCAGAAAAATGATTTCCGAGTCCTAGACAGGGATCGAACCCGCAACCTTCTGATGACCGGTGAGACGCTCTAACCATTGAGCTACCAAGACTCAGATGGTGAGCTAAGGTGCCGGTTCGTTATATGTACTGTCTAAGTGGAAGTCATGATATCATAATAATGATGGAAATACTACATACTGAACACTAATCTCGGAAACGGGTTCGATTCCCATCTAGGGCTCAGAAATCGTTTTTCTGAGGTTACGAGCTTGACGAACGTTCGTTGGTCATCTAAATTTAAGTTGTAAACAACCATCTTCATAAACCCGTAAAGTAAATATCCAAAGTTGTTGCTAGAATTTCTCGTGCAGTTTTGATCGGTTAAAATCAAAAACTGTTCCCAGTCAACTGGACAGCTCTAAGAAAACTTTAAACCTCTTCAATATATTCGATCCTTTCTTTAGGAACACTCCAGGAAATCCTCACTTGCACTCCTCGCCATTTTCTGGTCTTATCAAGTCATTCGAAAACAAACAATCGTTGCATGGCCCTTCATTTGATCAATCTTTGTCGCAACAAATGATCCAGTCTGAAATATTTCTCCAGGTACTGCAATTTCCTTCTATGTCGATTTAATTGATGTTGCAGCAAAATATCTCATTTCAGAATAAGTGAACTAAACCAAAAATGATTACTCCAGTGGGACACATCACTGCCTTCAAACCTTTGCCAAAAGTATGAAGGCTTACTTGCTTATATCATTCATTATTTTACTTAACCGTGCCATCATGTGATTATACTTCAGGTACTTACTGAGTTTTGGCTTAACCATACTGTGGACAAGGAAGGAACTAATACGTTCTCCCCATTTGGACAGGTAATGCGTGGCTGTAGACGTGTAGATTTGTCATTTGATTATAGCTTATTGAACAACATTCCTTTTACCCAATATTTTATCTTATATGAGCAAACTCAATCTACAGAGCGTAGAGTGTAGGTGTTTTGCAAGCTTGGATATAAACAACGAAAGGCTCGTTCTTCCAGCTTTGTGAAAACTCAGAAAAGTTGTGAGCTCCCCAACGGGAATCGTACCCGCGTCTCCCGATTGCCGGTACGGTTGTCTTACCACTGGACCATGAAGGCTCGACGACAAATCTGATGTAAATTGGGACCTGGGTCCTTTTGTTGACATGCTGCTTTCATAGTTGAAAGCTGAGACATGCCTGTAAAGTGATCTATATATGAGCAAACTCAATCTATAGAGCGTAGAGTGTAGGTGTTTTGCAAACTTGCATAAAAACAACGAAAGGCTCGTTCTTCAAGCTTGGTGAAAACTCAGAAAAGTTGTGAGCTCCCCAACGGGAATCGAACCCGCGTTTACCTTAGCTGTCACTGGTACCCATAGTTTCTCCAGTTTAAGGTTGAGTTTTTAGATTTCCAATAAACCTGATTTTCTTAACTCTTGCTCTCTTTCAAGTTTTCACATTCGATTTTGTGAAAAAAAACTTTTAAAAAAGACGTCTTCATTGGACAGAAAAAAATTGACATAATGTATATTCAAGATGTTGTAATTATGTCTTCCGTTCTATGAAAGAAAAGAAAAGAGAAGAGGTGTGTGGAAAGGACATTAAATTGTACTCTATTCTTTTAGGATTATTTTTTGCCAAGCGTCGACCATGTCCGTGTTGTGCGAATGTTAGTGAAACATTTGCATCTCTTTATGAACGTTAACGTGAACGCACGTGGAGCGTTTCCCCTAGGTGAACCGAATGAAGATTTATTCAGGTAATTTCCTCCTTCCTTCCTTCCTTCTTCCCTTCCTTTCTTCCTTCCTTCTTTCCTTCCATACTTCCTCCCTTCCTTCCTTCCTCCCATCCTTCCTTCCATAATTCCTTCCATCCTTTTTTCCTTCCTTCCTTCCTTCCATCCTTCCTTCCATCCTTCCATCCTTCCTTCCTTCGTTCCATCCTTCCATCCTTCCTTCCTTCCTTCCTTCCTTCCTTCCTTCCTTCGTTCCATCCTTCCTTCATCCTTCCATCCTTCCTTCATCCTTCCATCCTTCCTTTCATCCTTGCTTCCTTCCTTCCTTCCATTCTTCCTTCCTTCGTTCCATCCTTCCTTCCTTCGTTCGTTCGTTCCATCCTTTCTTCATCCTTTCATCCTTCCGTCCTTCCGTCCTTCCATCCTTCCATCCTTCCATCCTTCCATCCATCCATCCATCCATCCATCCATCCATCCATCCTTCCTTCCTTCCATCCTTCCATCCTTCCATTCTTCCGTCCTTCCGTCCTTCCATCCTTCCATCCTTCCTTCCTTCCATCCTTCCATCCTTCCATCCTTCCTTCCATCCTTCCATCCTTCCATACTTCCGTCCTTCCATCCTTCCATCGTTCCTTCCTTTCTTCCCTCCTTCCCTCCTTTCTTCCTTCCTTCCTTCCTTCCATCCTTCCTTCCTTCCTCCCTTCCTCCCTTCTTCCCCTCTTCCTTCCTTCCTTCCTTTGGTTCGTCCATTCGTCCGTCTGCCCGTCTGTTAGTTCTTCTCCTCCCTCCTGTTTCCTCTCCTTTTATTCCCTCCCGTCTCCCTTCTTTCCTCTCTTTTCCTTTCTTTTACTTCCTTTCCCATCCTTAGCTTCCCTCCCCTTTCATTCCCTTTCGTCTTTTTTCTTTCCTTTCCTTCCCTTCTCTTCCCTTCCTTTCCCTTTCTTTCCCTTTCGTTTCCTTTCCTTCCCTCTACATCCCTTTCCTTCCTATTCCTTTCCTTTTCTCGCCACCCCTTCACTTTATTTCCCCTTTCCTTCTCTTTCCGTTTCTTTCTTTCCCTTCCATTACCTTTTCTTTCCATTCCTTCCCTTTTTTACCTCCCCTTTCCTACTCTTCCTTTCCCTCCCCCTTCCTTATCTTTCCTTTCCTATCGTTTCCTGCCCTTCCTTTTTCATACCTACCCTACCGGCCTTCCATTCCCTTGCTTCGTTCCCTCCCCACCCTTCACTTCCCTTACCTTCCTCTCCCATACATTCTCCTTCTTCTCTTTCGCTCATTCTTCTCTCTCCTCACGTTTAGTTATCTCCTATACAGTGTATTCCAATAAAAATTCTACCCTTCGTTAATATTCCTTACAAATTACTTTTTGTAAAGCAAGTGATTTCTGAAGAATAATCGTAATAATAATAATAATAATCGTAATTTTTAGTAGGGTAGCCTTTTTTTTTATTTCAAATGCAGCAAGTTTTTTTCTTTGCCATATTTTATAAAGCGACCTTCGCCTTACATTATTTTGGTTTAAAGTACTTCGTAACTTTTAATGTTTTTAGCGTGTCCATAATGCCAGAAACACTGAAAACTTTTAAAAAAAGACTCTACTGGTTTATTCACCATTGTTTTGCCCACTGGCCCCTGGATCCAACGTTCAGATTTGTAAGTAAAACTGGAATTCGTCTTCGAACAGCTTTATGCTTCGTGAAACTTTTTCCACCGAATTTACCCTAGCAGTTCTTCGTGGTTTTCGATTTCCTGAAGGCCACTCAGGAGCAAACTGGATACCGAAGTCTCACTTTGAAAATTTAGTTTAATTTTTCGTGTTGTTTGTATCTTGTAAATCTCACACAACTCATACTCTCCAGGTTTTTAATATGCCTTTTTAGGTAGATATTGAAAGAAAATCAAAAGGG
Source organism: Nanipora kamurai (assembly GCA_036872915.1). Classification (NCBI taxonomy): domain Eukaryota; kingdom Metazoa; phylum Cnidaria; class Anthozoa; order Scleralcyonacea; family Helioporidae; genus Nanipora; species Nanipora kamurai. The sequence continues at coordinate 694,085 of JBAHVQ010000095.1, forward strand.
TTAGGAAACTGCAGGAACTTAAGAATGGAAAAACTGACGTTTCGAGCGAAGGCCCTTCGCTTTCTGCAAGCGAAATTTTCCTTTTTTCTCGTGAGCTCTCCAGTGGAACTCGCTATGAGGGTACAAAGAGAAAATTCTAGCTTCACTGAAATTTCCTTCTTTATTAAGCCGCCAAAGTGGCGTTTTGCAACTTCTGTCTGGTATCACTGAAAACTTCGCAGAACACAGATCCTGAACTCTTTGTTCTCTTCTCTGTACAAGTTAAAGTACCAAGTCAACTGGATACACTGTTTGAGTTGAGCCAGATCTCCCGTTTAGGCTGGTGAGATGGCCGTCACGGCTTTATCACTACAAAACCGGCAGTTCTACCGAAAACGGATAGCCCTGTCTTTTGGTTCGAAACATTTTCAAGTTGCCTACCGTTTTAATGTTTGACATACGTCTTTATCTCGACAGGCATTGGAAACTTGGTTGAGTTATATTCAACCTTGGAGATACGACAATCTCGAACAATCGCGTACTCGCAGTGGCAAAGGAATGCTCTCTAGTCAGTGGTAAGGAAAATGGAAGTACTTCAAGAAAAAAAGTTGGGGGATGCGAGGTCATATCCAAAAGTGTCGTGCAATTGACCCATTGACTTGGGTTTAAAAATCTCCTCAGTGAACCCCTTGACTACGGAGAACGAGTGTAGTCTTCTTTTCTTGTTTTACTGTGGCTAACTCCAGACGATTTTACTCGTCAAAGAGGAAAACACCTCAAGGGTCAAGGAGTTAAACTCAAAATTTTTTTGCAGATGTTGGAATTTTTCGAAAGTTTAAAGCATTAGCATCGATTTTGGGATGATGAGAGATATGTTGAGTAAAAGTAAATTGTCTTTATTGAAGCTGCATAAACCAATCAGCTAGCTGAACTGTTCTCCCCAGTGTTATCACAGGATGAAACAAGAGTATCCACTGAAAATTTATGGTGCTTGCTAGGGATAAACTTGATAATAATGTTCTTTCTTATGACCGAGAAAACTTTAATGACAAAAGTGCGTAGGGCCGAATTCGAATCCCAGTCTCAGAGGTGAGTGACACGTGCTCTATCACTGTGCCATAAATACCTCTTAGAGTGTACGAAATATCCCTTGATGCTTGAGGTGACATTTGGTTGAGATAGCTACTACCGTTTCTCAGCAGGATGTCATCATCTGAGGAGTAAAATCGTGTGACGTTAGCCAGAGTAAGATAATGGATGTCGCATTCTGGTGGGTAAGAGTCGATGACCGACGTCCCCAAATATGTTGCTGTTAAAGTCTTAGAAAATCTTGCTGATCAAACTGTTTAACTCCTTCCTGGCCGTATAGATCCTCAGTGACCTGTGGAGACTTTAGTACCTGAGTCTGGCTAACGCCAGACGATTTTACTCGTTAAGGGAAAAGTCCTCGGCTAGGAAAGGGTTAATAAGCGAGATTTTGTAAGACTTCAGCAGTATCAAACTGCGATCCCAAAATACAAAATATCTTGCTGTTTCTATACAATATACTGGTTACCGAGGAAACAAAGTAAAGAAAAGAAGCTTTGATGTCCTCGAAATGAACTACGAATATTTCGAATGTAAAGGTGTCGATTTGAATACTTTTGGGATTGTTTAAAAAAGCTTCTCTGTCGAATTATTTCGATGACCAGTATGTACTGTAGAATGGCATTTTAATGTGGCGTAACGCACCATCTCGTCCGGTATATTAAATCCCTTACACCTGTCTTTTTCCCTCCTCGTTTTCATACCACTTTAGGATGCCATTCATTAGACACAACTTGTTGTTCTATACGGCTATTTTGCAAGAATTCTTCACCAGGGCGGAAAAACTTAACCTCAGATCCTCGAAGGACACTCATTTGTTCCATCGGGTCACAAAGGTTAGTCTGATTGCAACCCTTGATTTTCGGTCACATGTTTTTTTATTATGTTGCGTAACAATTACGTATAACGTAACCATAGAGATTATAGAATTTAGCAGATGTTTTTAGAGACCTGGGGAACGAAGAGTTTCCGCAAAGAATTACCCTTTGGGATGAAATATTTCATCGCAAGGGGTACTTTTTTTGTGGAATACCCTGAGCGAAAGGTCTATAAATTATATATTATACCGAAACAATCGTGAATACTATACAAAAATGGGTGAAACATTTTCCTGCTGCTCTACTATCGACAGCGGGTGATTCGAGTGTATCACCCGCTCCAGCGGGTAATTAGAGGATAAATTGAATAGTCATGTGGTACAAATGTATCTCTCTGATTGGAGAAGTGACAGTTGAGGTATAATATTTTACTGTTTGTTTTAGGTTTTTTCCCAAGAGTTTTTGATGAATATGGTGAACGAAGGTAATGGTAGAAATGTTCCTTGTGTACTAAACACAGTGCTCGAAATTAACTTTTCGGTCTGGTCTTCCATGGGACCAGCAGGCTGAAAATGTACTGGTCTGAGAAGCAAAGTCACTGGTCACTTTGAGAGTACGAGACTCCCTGTTGCACTGCACCTTTCCCCGGGATTTCTTCTTATAATTTGGCACTTTTAGTGATTTCTAGTGAGATGAAACCACAATAGTGTCATGGGAAGAGGTAAGAGAACGTGTAGAGGAAAAAGCTACTCGTTTTTGGTGATTTTTACCCGTTTTCGACGAGTGGACGACCTTTAATCTCGAGCGCTGAAACATTCTTCAAAAACTTCCCAAATAGTTTACGAGGAAAATAGGCAAAGTCAAGACTCAGACGTGTCTTTAAATGAAAGAAAAATGCAATGGCTGTTATTCATAAGACTTCCACTTGAAGCGCTCTGTTCCCGCCTCGTGTATTAATACCGACGTAGCAATATCATTAGTTTATTTAATATTACATAATGCATTTCCAGGAAAGCATTTTAGTCGTTGTGGCTATCGGTCCTTCATTCTTTATCGCCAAACCGCCCCCAACTTCGTACTGTCCCCTATCGTATCGTATCGTGTCGTATCGTGTCGCATCGTGTCGTGTCGTGTCGCATCGTGTCGTATCGTGTCGTGTCGTGTCGTATCGTATCGTATGGTTCAAGCGTTTTTTTGGGGGGAGCATTGGTCGCCGCACATTTGGTCGGCGAATCCATCTGTCAGTTAGGTAGTCCATCTATGGATCGGTCGATCCGTCCGTCTATCCATGTCTCAACTGTCTTCTATCATTTACTGAAACAATCAATTATGCACGCCCTTAACTAACCAGCCAAGTAAAACCAACCCATACTAAAGGCAGTCGCTAACCTATCCGTTGTTCTTTTACCTATCCAGGAAGTACTCAGCCATGTGAAAATAAGTAAATAGATCTTCCGTTTGATTACAGTTGAGGGTGAACTGATATCCTGTCTAAGCTCAGTACAACAAGGTTTTGTCCTAAAGTCAAGGTCACCCAAGTCAGCCCAGTATTCCCATTTCATGGAACTTCAAATTCCCGGAACCATCTATAGACCGCTGTTCATGGAAGAAACCATAAATAACGTAAGTAATGATTAAGACGGAGCATTACTCGAAGCCAAAAGGTTTCAAAACCTGATGTCTCGTTCAACAATCTCCCTTAATCCGATGTTTTGTAATCCACTCGTAACCTTGTGATCATCAGTGATATACGCTAACCACTGAACCAAAGTGCATGGCGAACACAAGATAGTCATCCTTTCCCACGAGCGATGATAGCCGTTAACTGTTAGCTGTTGGCGACAGTGACGAATCATAGGGCGCAAACCCGCAATGTTTAATTTCCATCAGAGATCTGTTGAACTTTTCACGGTTTCCACGATTCAGGCTATGCGCATTTCTTTCTCAATTATTACCAAACAACCTTAATTAACTCATTGGTTTTTTTGTGTGCATAGATCCGTCACTTGGTCCGCCATATAGAGGAGACCTTGCGATCTTTACGGGAACCTCAGGGTAGAGATTGTCTAACAGCACAAGACAACGGCTGGCTAAAAAGAGGAATAAAAGATGTAATTAACTGGCTGCAGGATGTCTTCTCCATCGACGAACATTACTGGTTGATTCAAGATGAAAACCGGAAAGCACAAGAACACCTGGAGCAAGTTTGTAAACATCTAAAGAAACTTTTCCAGGTGATGATCATGGTTTGATTTGATGAAAGATGAAAAAGAACGAAAATGGTGAAAACTAAAGACAAGACAAAAAAGATTTATTTGTGCCGATATTAAATTGCAAAAATTGATGAAATATTTTACATAAATGATACTAATTTAGGTACATGCCACTTGTAATAAGTATATGGGCTAAAATTGATTCACAAATGGGAGAAGTGTTGAATGAAAAGTGAAGAAGAACCCAACCAAGACCTGTTATGATAAATTCAACTTTAGAATAAGTATGGCCGCCGGAAACAAGTTATAGCAGGCTCAAGTCACAATTCGCACATTACGTGGGAAAATCATGGTTCGCATTGCTAAGCTTGGATACTTGTAAAAATTATGTAAGGTTGAAGAGCTTAAAAAGACCAAGGACTTGAAATAAAGCTATCAGTTGCCTTCAGCCGTGTGGGTTCAATGTGAATTTATCGTTTCATATTACCCTGAGGATGATTCCAATGAAGTGAACTGGTCCTATTTCAACAATAACAGTTTTGGTTTTTTTTTTGACTTCAGATCCAGGACGAAGAACAAGAGAGAACTGTTGCATGGGCTGGAGATACTGGGGGCACTTCTTCAGTATCCCGTGTTTCACCGCGAATGAGGAGCGTCGAAACACACCCTGACTGTGTACATACTGAACAGGGAATCGTTCCCACAGCGTTGGGAAAATATCAGGTACATATCATGTCATTCCCAGTTCGTTATATGTGAAATTCCCGTAAATATTAAATTGCCTTGATCGTAATGTTGAAAATGTGAGGTAAATATCTAGTTATTTCGGGTTGATCATAATTACAGATATATTAATGATTATACAGTTTGTTGTTCTACACCCTTGACTATGGTCAATTAAATTGTTTGAGAGAATTCTCGATAGCTGCGCTCCTATTCCTAGAAACTGCATAAATTGTCATGTGCTAAACATACGACAATCCAGACATAGGCCTTTCTAGGTGATATCAACAATTCCTCGTCCAATTATCGTTTAGTACAGTTATATGAACATTCAGAACTCTTGTGTGAAATAAATCAAGCATTTCCGTTCAGCGATGTATCTTGGAGCGACCGGCTCTAATACTCCTCATTATCACGTGGCTGTAATTCTTTGCTTGTCTTCGTGTATATACTGACGCTTGTCGATAAATACTGACTGACTAGAACTGAGATGGCAGGACATGGCTACTTGTGTTGTATATAAAGCTCGCACGACTCAGTCTACAATGACTTGATAAAGTGCAAGTCGTTGCTTATCAGTTATTAATGTTCTTCTTATTAGAATAATCATGTCTTGTTTTTTTTTTACCAGAATACGGTGCTAATTTTTATCCTTACTTTCATTTCAGATGGCTAGCGGTCTTCGTCGCTTTGATATTCAGTACAGCGGTGATCCTGACCTCCAGCCAGTCCGTACCTTTGAAATAATCTTTTTAGTTCGAGCTCTTCATCAACTGTCTACGATGTTGAACGAAAAGGTAAGTCGAAAGGTCAGTGATTGTTAAATATGCCTTACTAAAACGGAAATTTATCTATATTTTGGTTGAACCTGCGTACAGCCCTAATCAAAGGAGAACGCAAGTCACCGCAAGGTTTAGATTGTGCCTCGCTTAAATGCCAACTTATGATGACCTACCTTGGCTTGCGTTAGCTTGCGACTAATCTAAGCTTGTTCAAGTTTCTGTCAAATTTGACATCTTTGAAAGCCATTCTTAAACAGATTATGAAGAAAAACTGAGACGACTAGTGGACGTTCGTCAAGCTCGTTCTCTCAGAAAAACGATTTCTGAGCCCTGGACGGGAATTGAACCCACAACCTTCTGATGACCGGTGAGATTATTTCACTGAATCTTTTTAAATACTCGGTCGTGAAAAATTCTTCTGGTATCATTTCTTTTGAACTAATTTTCCGTAGTTGTAAATGTTTCGAAGCTGAATCAAACAGTAAATGTCGTGTAACGGACTGGAACTGATGTGCAAAACCGCGCAAGGGCGTGAAACCACTGACCTCTACATAACTGGACTGCGGATGAACCTGTGGAAAATGTCCCCAAAAGTCCGCCGTCTTGTTATGTCATAAGCCCTCCTCGGCCAATCACATGCAAGATGTGTTTCATGAGATCAAAAAGGTGCGTGGGACCAAATTCGAGAGAATAGTGAGTTTACAACGTTTTGAAAGCTAAAAACATTTGTCGGTAAAGCGAAGATTAGAATAAGTTTCCCTTCGGAAGATTATTCTGCGTGTTTTTATGTAGTATTACTCGTCAGAACTCGTCGGACGATAGACCAAGATGGCGCCGATCAATTGCGGACTCTTTAGGCGATGCAAAACTATCAGAGACCCGCAGTGCAGTTATACAGAGGTCAGTGCCTGAAACTGACGTACAAAGATTGGCCTCCACGTCGGCCATGTTTGGCTTTACTTTTTACCTGGCCGATAGACTGGAGTTCTCTCTCCATATATAGAGCTCACTGCAACCAAAAAGACCCCGTGTCGGCCATTTTTGGCTTCACTTTTTGAGTAGTAGTCAGCCTTCCAGTTTATATAGTGTGGTGTCAGTTGTCCTCGCGATATGAAATCAGGGAACTTACCACTTGTCTTATCCCGTTTAGTTTGGTCCTCAGTTGTCGTTGATATACTACTCTCCAGGCTGGTCTGGGACTGTCGCTCGTTACCTGTCCCCCGCTGTCCAGCGACCTCGTATTTTGAGCCCGGTGAAACACGACCGTACCGAGGAACGTCATTCACCCGCCCAACCGAGGATCAGCCTTCGTTATCTTGCGTCCTACCGACTGTGGATTCAGCTGGTTTTACTGTTATGTTTCATGGTATTTGTGCTTGACCGACTTGGGTTGGGGATTTTACTAATCATGTTTATAGTAATCGTCATGTTTTTACGTAATATACACGCAGTCCAGAGACGACATAATCGACGAAATGCAAAAGATGAGCTGTTTAACGAATAAATCAAAATGCTACCTACGCAACAGCGGTATTCGTGAGAAACTTAAAGATATTCTTATGTGAAAAGTTTACATGTGTAGCCATTTCGTTGCGGTTAACGGTTGAAAACTCATACCAAGAGATGAGATTATTTTTGCATTTCACCTTCGACGTCTTCCGCTTCGATGAACGAAAGTAGTGCAGTCGACGAGGTCAAATTCAACCAACGTACAATTCCGCGGTACATCAAACAGGAACTTTCGAGCAAGGAGCAAATTTGTAGTGTTCAAGAATTTCTTTGCAAGATACGAAAATGAATCCATGCCGCCTCGAAAACACGAGTAGTCATTGGGGAACGTTTTGAAAACCTGTTTAAACAAACACGTTTCATTCGAATATCGCTTAGATATTTTGAGGAACTGGAGTGAAAGTTATTCATCGTGCTTGAACTAACAAGTTACTTGACCGCGATTCTCTAGAAACAGCAGATGTGGAATCTCTGGACCTAGAAAATATATTCAAGGTGGTAATCTAAGCAAATTTCAGCAGTGTGGTTTTTCGGGGGGAAAAACAAATGCCGAAATTTTGGCTTTTTTTATGTCAAATTTTGGTTGCAATGATGTTTTTGTTCTGTTGCATCTTTATATTGCAAACTAAAAAGAAATTATCGAATTTTCACTTCATGTTGCTCGCAAGATGAATATGAGGCTATGTGATATTAATAAATTATTATTTATTGCCAACGTTTCTAGAGACTAAGAGATACAATAATAAAAAGCGAATATTTTACATTAAATTGCATTGCATAATTGCCTATAGGAAACAAAAAGTAGGGTCGTCGTGTGTAGAAGCTTTTTCCAAAATCTCTCGTAGAAATTCTCGGGCTCCTACATAATCCATCAGTTAGCAACAACCGCAGGAAGATTCTTCCATGGTCTGAAGGAAAATCTGATCAGCAATTATACAGCAGTTGTATAAAATATCGACTATCGTGTTATCAGTCTTTAACCTTGGATCGCAGTCTTGAATATTGTAATTCTTTATGGCAAACACGCGTGGGCAGTGAAGAGACTGGAACTGAGACCAGCGTTTGCGTAAGATGTCCTCGTTAACTTCGTCAGCGTGTGTCAAAACAACAATCGGGAAACGACCTACGAAGAGAATTGGTAACACCTCGTTCAACTGGATACAATTCACAGCTGCCATGCAGGGATGAAAGTAATTTGTGGTAAGCCTATCGTTTCTGTATTTCAATTTTGAAGTTGTTTCTGAATAGATTACAAAAAATCTGAATGTGTTCTTATCATTCAGAAAGTGAGGATGAATCAAGAAAGATTTGCTATTCTGTACTGGGAATGATGTTCTTCCATCACAGCATTTCTCTTCATGCAACCTTGCGTTCTCCCAGAGCTGCGCCAACAGGGGGACTGGGGCGCTTGCCCCGAGCGCAAGCAAGTCAACATTTTAAGAAACAAGAATTCGATTATTTTTTTTCCCTTTTTTCCTAAGTACATATACATTTTGCAAGGCTCGACAAATTGTTCAATAATGTCTTGACTTATCAGTTATTAGTATTTAAAGGCTTTTAGTATATCTTGCTGTTCAATCTGTCGAATGCCAAGGGTTTAAATTTTAACCCAGGATTACTGGTAATCCTCGTTTGAACACCCGGACCCGGAGGTCGGTTGTCCAACGCCCGGGTAGCTTATCTCGTGGATAAGTCTTAACTAGTGAGCAGTGCTATTCAAGCATTGAACAACTGAACTTAAATTCTATTCACTGAAAAGGGAGACTAGACAGATCTATTCGGCAGAGAAAATTCTAGTTTGATTATTCAATGCATAAATGTCGCTGTTCACTCGTTACGGCCGGATAAGTTGCCTAAGTTTTGAACAGTTAAGTTACATACCGGTATACCATAATATTTTAAGGAGCTGCGGGTGCGTTAGGGAGGGCTGAGGTGGCGCCTTCAGCAGAACTCGCCCCGGTTGAATTACCACCAAGCCGCGGCTCTGAACCCACCTTATCTTGAACATATACATGTGTGGTAAGAGTTTCCCAATTGTGACCAAATGGTTTGCCATATTGTTTATCATACACTGTACCTGTTTTATACCACTATGTTCAAAATCGCCTTTTCCACTCACCACACACTTTCCTTAAAGCTTGAATAACCGGTTTGAACTCTCTGGGTTCGACATCGTCTTTTAAACTACAAAAATACCCGAGGAAAATCAGATTAATCGAATGAAACATAATTTTTGAAAACTAAGAAGTAAAAAGGTAAGTGCCACTTTTGAAGAAACTTCACATTACAGAATTTACGGATATAAAAATGCAGCAGACTGTTCCCGCGAGTAGCAGCCTGAGGTCTTATACCATGCAGTAATTGTAGTTATGAAATAACACACATCGCATGTGAAATCTGAATGGTTAATACCCGTGTTTAGATCAGAGTTCCCAAAGTTCACTGAAGTTCACTGAATTCCACCAAAAGTTCACTGAACTTTGTGATGCTCTTTCGTTCCTTTATTTTATGAACGAAATACCTGGTGGCCTTTTTGGGTACGGATACTTTGATTTAAATACTTAATGCAACATCTAGCTAGCCTGTTTCATTTTTACTTCTTTTATCCCATATCCAAATATAATTGTTTTCTTGAAACAGTGAAGACAGCGTTCTTCTGATCAAACTATTTTATTTCGAGCTTTCGGTCACCAGACTGTTTTTTTTTTTCTTCGTGACGAAGGTCACAGTCTGGTGACCGAAAGCTCGAAATAAAATAGTTTGATCAGAAGAACGCTGTCTTCACTGTTTCAATTATGTCTATACCTGATCGCGCTTCATCTATATTTTTACATAATTGTTTTCATTACTTTTTTTACGTTTTCCTGTCTATTTTTTTCATTAATGTGTTTTGATTTGCTTTGCTGTCTATTGACCTTAGTTTACGGCTTGCAACTTCTTCCCTTACAACAATTGTATCACCCTTTGTTTGTGCTATGTTGTATTCATATAGTTTCATAGCTATAGCATATCCTTTCTTAAAGTCAATCGTTGTCGCTATTAAAATTGTCCGTTGGCAGCTGACTTGCTCGATTGACGAAGGGAATGTTGGTAATTTTTCATGAGTTATTCTTCACTACCGATTGATTTTATACATGTAACACTGATTTAATTTTGATGGAAATTTAATTATTAGTATCATATTACGCGACGTATGAAAGAAAAGTTAGTTTACATGTCACTGTGAGACTGTTGTTGTGAAGTGATGAGAACAGCCGCCTTGCAAGATATTTCACGTGAACGCTAACTGAATTTGGTTATACTAACCGAAGAAAAGTTGCTATTACATCAACTGACTGGATATTGTTACAGAAGTAAGTGAAAGGTAATAAGAGTTTGTTAATTTCGACAATAATTTCATATTAGGAACAACTACAATTTCAATTTAGCCAGTAAAGCCAATAAAGTAAGCACCGTTATGTTAAGTAGATTACACGATTATTCGTCTTTATCGTCTCGCAGACCAGCAGCTGAAATATTTTATTTGCTCAGGTGTAAAATGCTCTTAAGTATAACACATATCAGTCATCGCGGAGCAATGGGGTAAAGCGGCCTTCGTTTTTAGAACATTCCCCGGTTGAGAGGGTTTTGAAAAGATTCCAAAAATATAAAAATGTGGAAAAAGAAAAGATTGGTGGTTTTTCCGTGGTCGGTGTGACTTTATTTTCATGGTAAAAGAAGTGAAATTCAAACCGGAGTAACAAAATAACATCCTTCCGTCGTTAATTATGAAACAGATGTTTTTCATTACCTGTAAACTAGTATGGCACAATGAACTCGTTGCTTCAGAGACGGTCTTCGAATCGACCCACAAATAGAATCTTTGACTTTTTGCCAAGGACTATTGTTCCAGTTCTCTGGGACAACGGAGCCAAACTTTCGGGTACCATCTGTTGAAGGAAAGAGCAGCCGGAGAGAACGAGGAAGATTAAGTTGTGTTGAGCGAGGATAGTAAGACGAGTAACTTAAATACATCAACACTGATCGAACAAATTTAGCTTGGTTTTGTACTAGAGATGATGGACGCTTGGGTCATCTATGATTTTCACCAGCTAACGCCGGACAGTTTCACTGTTTTGAGTCCTTGTTGCCAGATTCGGTTACCAGTGACTGATTGAGTCTTGACTATTTTACTCTGGCTAACGCCAGACTATTTTACTCGCCAAACGGAAAACCCGCAGTTATCAAGGACTACTTGAGAATCAAACATTACTTGACACCGATTACATTAATATTTTCACTCTCAATTTTCGACAGAAATATATCTTCCGTTCTTTAGTGGCAATGAAAAACAATTCTTTTAGATCCCTTGGTTGTGATTGTCATAGTAGATGAGATTTATGGCAATATGTAGGGTTTTAGTCAGGTGAAGAAGGGTTTTGTTGGTGAAGAGAGTTTCTATATCAAAGGATATGAAAAATTTGTCCCTGGAACCAAAATTTAAGAATTCTTCAACGAAAGAGAAAGAGTCTTTGGTGGTATAATCGATAAGTATTAGAAGGATAAGAACTGGGCATAAGTACTTGGCTAATTTATAATTCTAATAATTAATGGGATATCCTGTAGTCTGTATAATTTAGGTAAACCATAAAATCTGACAGGTTCGTTGAAGAATTTCTAAATTTTAATTCTAATGACAAATTGTTCATATCCTTTGATGCAGAAGTTCCATTTCAACAAAAGCACATCGAAACCGGAATCCCTCAAAACTAGAGGGTTGCGCTACGGATTATCCCAGAGCCTTTTATCGCGCGCCAGCAAGAAAGAAGGTCTGGGGACGAGAATGTTGAAGACTGTTCCTACTGAATATTAGTGAGTTTTGAGAAGAATACAAACTTGAATGTACGTAGGGTCAGGCAAAGCCTGGAGCTAAATTTCACCGAATTCAATTGTCCTCATTCCCTTCGATAGTTGAATGTTGACTGTGTATATAATTTTCACTTGGAAACACAAGGTGGTCAGCCCCAGCGTATTTACTGTTAATATGGCGTCATTTTCACATTATTCAAAATGTCAGAAAAATAAGACCCCAAGCTGGTCAACATTGCACCATTTAAAACTGATTTTACACCGCACGATTTTTCACCAAGATTTTTGCAGCGACAAATTGTTGCCCCGGAAATTGATGCATTCAACTTGCTATTTTTTAATGATTTTTGCAGCGACAGGTTGCATTCAGA
>JBAHVQ010000095.1:706513-731112 GCA_036872915.1 Nanipora kamurai
ACGAAAGCGCATGACACCGCCCAAACAATGTTTTTCACCAAGATTTTTGCAGCGACAAATGTTGCCCCAGAAATTGATGCATTCAACTTGCTATTTTTTAATGATTTTTGCAGCGACAGGTTGCATTCAGAACGAAAGCGCATGACACCGCCCAAACAATGTTTTTCACCAAGATTTTTGCAGCGACAAATGTTGCCCCAGAAATTGACGCATTCAATTTGCTATTTTTTAATAATTTTTGCAGCGACAGGTTGCATTCAGAATGAAAGCGCATGACACCGCCCAAACAATGTTTTAAAATTTTTACCGATTGCCGTCCCAGGACTAACGTCATTCTTGGAGAGTAAAATTGGCTGGTGTTTCAGACTAAAATAATAAAATTGCCAAACCATGCACGGTGGCACGTTAATGGCCTATTTGTTACCATTTAAGGTGGACTTAAATCCATTGCCAGCCGACAATTTGAAAAAATACAAGTCAAAACATAACCCGAAAATAAACGTCTTGTGATTCAATTCTATTTCAGAATCATCTTCAGGGTAGTACAAAACGATAAACTTCTACACTGCTATAAACTACACTGCTGAAGTCAACTGAAAAAGTTGCCTCGAGCGGGATTTGAACTCGCGCCTTCGGGAATCCGGTCCGACGCTCTGCCTGTTGAGCTATCGAGCATACAGGGGTTGGAGGTAGAGCGGCGGACCGGATTCCCGAAGGTTCGAGTTCAAATCCTGCTCGGGTCGACTTTTTCAGTTGACTTCAGCAGTGTAGGTTAAATGTAAATTTATCGTTTCAAACATCTTGTGAATAACCCAAGATATGAGCTTAAAAACAAGACGAAAGTGTAGCGATAATATTTCGACTTTATTGCAAAGCCTTCGTCAGATCAACTGGTTTTGACTGATCAACTTTGATCTGACGAAGGCTTTGCAATAAAGTCGAAATATTATCGCTACACTTTTGTCTGGTTTTTAAGCTCGTATCTTGAGTTATTCACAAGATGTTTATTTTCGGGTTATGTTTTGCCTTATATTATGGACTTTAATAGCCATTTAAACACGGAAAGAGTACATATGTACAGACTGAGTAGCTCAGTCATTAAATATTAAAAATACAGCAACAATCTCATTGGCTGTTGTTGGATGCCGAGTTCATTTGCATTCCCTACCATGAATAGGTTGAAATATTCATGGCTTTTACGTGTAACTTACTTCTTTTCACTCAATGAATACTTTTCTACAAAGTTCTCTAACCTCTAAATTGACCTTTGGTAGATGACTGAAAAATGTAAAGCTTTGAGCCAACATCAAATTTCGAGTCAAGTTTCCTGTTAACGTACTTGCCATGCTCTGATACACTAGAATAAATTCTAAGGGGGGGTTCTATCTTATGCGCTCGTTCCGCGTTTAAAGTTGCGTAAGTTTACCACAGGAGTTTTCATTGCAACTACCCGGCATTTTTTTCCCGTACATGTTAGAATTTATATGCGATTTTAGCAAGCTGACGATAGAGTTGCAGTTTTTCAGGAGGTCTCCCCTTGACGAGTAAAATCGTGCGGCGTTAGCCTGAGTAAAATCATCTGGCTTGACGCCACAGTAAAGTCGACAGAGTAATACTAGCACATTAGATACTGCGTCACTTAAAAGGTGAAATCAGTTAACCCAGACGGGAAGAACCTGAGCTACAGCGAGAAGTACTAAAGACCACAAGGTCCACAGGTGTTAATTACCAGCAGACGGTTATTCCGTCACAGCTAGTTTGAGATTTGTCAATTAAATGACCGATAAATTCGCCGTAAATTTCTTGAAGTTTATGAAACTTCATCAAACTCCATCTAAACTTCCTACAATCCTAACTGTCACGTCAACGGCAAACGCGACGCGGACGATAGGTCGATACAAATTAAGCTGCATTATTAATCTTGCTATTCTCAATCGATTCGAGTTAATACGAATTAAAACAGTGAGACAAATTTGATCATCGTACCGCATTGTTTGACGATTTCCTCCGCGATCTGCTCGGTGCATTTCTTAGGAAGTCCTCGGTTATCTATTAAGCACATTCGTTCTCCAACATGAATCTTGATCCGTTCTGCCGTCGTGCTGCTTACGAGGCCTTGACCGACGTCTCTCTCAATCCTGCTCTCCCCCGCATAGTCACTGTACTCACCCAAAAGCACACTTTGGACTGAGTTAATGAAACAAGATTTCCCCGATCCAACACCGCCATAAATCCCGATGTTAACGGAGGGCAACTTGAGTCGTTCTATCTGTGTTCGATCATTATCATACTGCAACGTCGAACCAGGGAGGTAACCGTGAACCTCAACGAAATGTTTGATGCTGGCTCGTTCCGCGGTGACTGCCATCTTGGTTGACTCCTGACAATTGTCCTCATCGGCCATATTTCGCTGTGGTATCTTTTCAGTGACCTTCAACAAACGAACGGTCTTCTGCCCGTGACTTACAAAAGTGAAGAAACCTTTAAAAGAGTTGACGCCGGCAAAACAACTTCCCTCTTTCTTCACTTACCAGCTGCGAACGTACAGAGAACCCTCTCTTAAAGCTGTCTGGTATTGACTAATTAAACTGTATATCGTTTTTGTTCCAAGTGCACCGTTCCTGCTGGCTCTGTAGGAAAATGTCGGTTCACGTAGCAAGCCAACTCCGATTATTGTCTCAAAGTTTGTTGATGTGAAAAGCCTGTTTATTTCGTGGTACCAGGGCTATGGGGTAGCGCTACGATTACAACCTGTTGCTTCTGCAGGTGCTTATTCAGTTTGCAACCCAACAAAAGATCTGTACCGCTTAATGAACATCTGCTTCTCCTAGTGACTATCGGTCTGAATAATCGTATTTTTAATGGTTAGAACAAAGAGACCTCGATCCAGCTTTGAGGAAACATGGAACAAAAAGTAGAGAGTAGAAATATATACTCCATTTATCGTAAAACCAATATACATTTAGTAGAGTACAAAGCCCAGCTGCTCAGACGACGTTTATTCCTAATTCTGGGTTAAATTTAACTTGCCTCTTTTGGTTTGGACATGTGTTCTGTTTGATAACTTTAGTTAAAACTTTCTAGGATAAAATCTTCCCTTTAACCAAGTGAAAATGTGAATTTATCGTTTCATATTACCCTGAGGATGATTCTGAAATAGAATCTTCCCGTGTAGTAGGATATATGAACAGAAAACTTTAAACATTCTCTCTACATTAGTAGTTTTTTGATCCACGGTTTCCACCGTCATATAGCTGGATTAAGCTAATCGCGCTTTCAACAACCCGGCCAGTTGAACACCAACATCTGACCACATAAATTCGCAGACCACCGCATTCACAATATTCAAAGTTTCCACTTAACGCGTTCTTCTAGTAGTTATTGTCAATAAATATCGAGGGTTAAAAAATTTCGGTCTTGGGAGATATATACCAGAAATCTTATACTAATATTTTCAAGAAACAAGCAACATATCGTTTCGGTTCAGTGATATTCCTAGTTGCGAAAAGATGCTATATTTTCAAATGAGTGAAGCTTAAGGTGTATTCATTGTTCACGGAAGCTGAAGATAACCATGTGATGCAATGAATACAAATAAATCGCATGTATAAATATTGTATAATACTTTCGTTTAGTGTATGTGGTATATGTATTTATAAATGTGAAAGGAAAAGGTTGGAATTCTTTAGGTTAGATTGAATATTCTGTGATCAAAAGTTTGGGCGTTGATCGATCCCCTACTCAAGGCCGTAATAATTATAAATAAAATATTTAAAGACGAATTCCTGCATTGATTTGCATCAATATGACTTTAACGTCTCTTAAAATTACGACTTTAAATCGTAGACCCTTAGGCGTCAGGGCATGGTTTGTCAAAGCCAAAGACGATTTCCGCTAATCCAGGGTTAAAAATGCTTTTGCTTTTTACCCCAGATGCTCGTCTTTTTGGAAGTGTCTGGGTTGAAGCTGCTGAATCTCAGCTTTAATTTATGTTCCATAATAGGCCCAGTGAGTTATCGAGTCTTGATTATAAACTATAAAGTTCAATTTTTCTTGCTGTTCAAAATTATATTATAGATACCGCAAGATTCAAAGCTTCAACCTTACACGCTCATCTATCTGTCTATTTTTTTTTTAACTATACAGCTATTATATATAGATAATGATAAAACTTGGTGATGCCACTCGATCGAAGTTTCACATTTTCCAGCGATCGATCGATTGCCTGACGATCGGCTGGAAAGCGTGAAAGTTTTTTTAAAAAAGGCTTTGTCGATTTATCAATTTTGTGATGCTTTATATATATATATATCCATATCTATATCCTTATATCTATATATCTATGTATACAGCAAATTGAAAAAGTTCTGGCAAAAATAAACATATCATGAAAGGGTAGTACAGACATATAAAATAGTTGAAACTGCGGCTTAAAATTCTACAACTCAGGTTAATGCCTTCGGCTGGTTGTTAAATTGACCTTTTATCACATTGCATATCTTCAGAAACTGCAGAAATGTCAAAATTAGAAGAAGGCAAACCTCTTGATATGTTTATACGTGTTTTGTGCCAGAATTTTTGCAGTTTATTGTAGAAATTTATATATAATCGCTTGGCTCTCTTGTTTATGTTCTGTTTCATAACTTTCGTTCAAACTCTCTGGGATATAAAATTTATTCCTGTTTGTATGATATCTGAACACAAACTCCCCTATACATCTTTTCCTACATTCGCAGTATTTCACACACAAATTCAGTCAATAAAACTTCAGTTGTTCAATGCTTGAATAACGCTGCTAACTCACGACGACTTATCCATCCGGATAAACTGTCCTGGTTTTGAACAGTGGACCCTGATCTAGAAATGTTAATATTGTTCTCTTTCAGTACTATTTACCAAACAAGTGGCCATTCTGTATCGGGATATACAATGACGTTTCAAATTCGCCGTCTTTGTTTGTCCTATTTTAATCCATAGAATACTCGTATTTAAATTACAAGAAAAAAATACATCTATTAGTACTTGACTGGTAAGTATTAGGTTGGGGGTAATGTTTGAGGCTCATTAGCCCGTCTTGTAGAAACTCAGGCGCGCTTCCAGCCTTCACCACTTGATGTCAACTCAGCAAGACAACAAAATAAGATTTATTACATAACGCGTACGAATTATACATAAATTAATGCAAAAAGATGAATATTTATTAAGATTATTATTACTTATTGAGATTATATATACTGCTTCACGATACTCTTCTCATAGGTACGATGATGATTCCATCAGCGCGAGACGGGACGCCGTATCCAATAGTTCCTTGCTTGTCAACCTCAACTGACTTTCTTTGTACATGCATGCTATATTATTTCAGGTCGAGAAGAGCTTAACTCATTATTATTCGAGCAATTAGATGTCATCTGCATTGCCTCGTTGGAGAAGTTGACTTGTTCCGGTGGATCCAAATACTGTTCGAGTAGTACGACTTATTGTCAACATTGAACAACTTTGTCTGTATTGATCAAGATTCAGAGAGAATTCTTGAAAGAGATTAGATACATCTCAGAATTTTCCAAAGAGTTTGGACCGTAGTTGAAAAGTTTGGATTCTTCTTTGTTATAGAAAATCAACTAAAAAGTAAAAGAATCCCCAGTAGATACCCAAGAAGGTTTTGGTCCATGCCATCTACGATACAACATGAACTTTTTCCGTAGATTGAACACTTCAAGGAGGCAATCGGACACTAGTGCTTGCTCAAGTGGAAGGTCGAACGACGAATTTGGTAGGTGTTACGCGTGGCGTTTTAATTATTATTCGTGATGATATTCATCAACCGAGAGAAAGCATCTTGTCTTGTAGGATTCGTCATAATGGAACGATGAAAATCGCTTGTATATAAACAGCTATAAAAAGAACAGATTTCTCCGTCTGATTTCGATGGCATACAAATCCCAAATTTCAAAATGTCAATTCTAATCGAATGCCAAACAGAATCTCAATTCTGTGGCAAAACGGTCGCATATGATAGTGCTCTCTTTTTTTTTTTGTAATGTATAGGTTTGCTTACACCAACTCATTTCTTATGTTCAACTGGTAAGATTGCAGTTAACCAACTTTTACTAGGTGATGCTGAATGGTGATATGTCAAAGTTAGTCGAAATTTATTTGAACTTCTTTTTCGTTCGATCTGGACACGTGTAACAGCGAAATATCTGATTCAAAATTGAATGCGATCCAAGCAATTATCATAATGAAATTTTTAAAATTTATGATCAATGTGAATTTGAAATATGAAGAAAATATTTCCATTTTAGACTTAGTACAACAATCCTCATCATTTAAAATGAAGCAGTGATCATTATTTAGCATTTTTTTATACAACCAGCCGCGGATGTCCAACTCCGCGGCGGTATCACTGATGTTCTTGTCCTTATATTTTCTAGCGCCGCCGTCTTCCAGGCAAACAACGTCGAAATCTTACGTAGTTGTAGCTTTAAAGCACTTTCCCTTTTTAAGGGGAAAAACAACAGTACACTGTAACCCTAGGAGTTTGGACGATGATTGAAACAGCTTCGTCAGAGGCCAAATTTCCCGTAGGAAAAAACTCGTTTGTCGGTGACGTTCGCTAGGAACACGACGACCGAGAAAAAATCGAAGTCAAAAGAAGTCACCGTGGCTTCGATGGATCTTACTGTTCAAACTGTAGTAAGCCAAGGACTCTGAGCTCCAGACTGGACTCAAATCCGCATGGAGCTCCGAGATTTTCTAAGTCTTCGGCTTATCACAGTTTGAGCAGCAAGATACTTCGGAGCCTTGACTAGTATCAAACTGCAGTTTGCAAAGTCAAATACACAAAATCACAAAGTAGGACGTCTCGTTGATTGAATATTCTGTGCCAGACAGCATTGCAAGAGGTATTACTGTCTATACACAAGGCCAGAAAATTTCTTCCTTATAAGTAACTAGCTGAAAGGTATATTTATATTCATAAAGGTATATGTGGCTCGTAATTAAGTCGTACTTTGACTATTTGCTGTTTGCAGAGGGAGTAGAGCATAAGCCAAAATTTGGCGAAGGTAGTGCCAGTGGTCGTCGAGCTAGAACAATGTCACTGGGAAGTATATTCTCTCGAAGCCGTCCAAAACATTTTGCTACCGAAAACTACACGACGGATTTCTGGGTGAGAAATTTCTCAGAAAACCGTACTGTTTCATGGAACGATTTCCGTGCGGCGTTTGTCCTGGATTATAAAAATGGATTAGTGGAATTTTCACACACTGGTCATCTCAGTTGCGTGCTTACGGCTGCTCACGACGAACTTTGTAACAAGGAGTCGGTCGTTTCCATTGGACGATACCGGACATTTATCGGTGCTGATCCATCCCCCAATGCAATTTGGAATAAAATCAAGGGAGAGGCGACCAAAAGAGTTTTCGACGAAGCAGTCCGAGATTCTCTGTGCTTATAAATTTTTTTCCTGGATAAGCAGTGGTGGATCCAGGATGTTAGTAACTGGGGGGGCGCATATTTTGAGTTGTGAAGTAAATCTCAAATTATAATTGTGAAAACGAGGTTAGTTAACTTATTTCGACGTGTCCTACCGACGAAGTACGCGTTCATATAGACAGTACGTACAGAAACATACGGTAGCTTCCCCCCCTCTCTCTCTCTCCAGTTGCCGGGGTAACAGCAGGTCTACATCTTTCTCCATCATGTTCTATCCTGTGCACTTTTCTTGAGATCATCGGCCTGTACCTTTCATGTTGTCTAGTATCGTCATTCTTTTAGCCTTCTTCCTCCAATACCAGCTATTTTGTAATCAAGTACATCTCTGAGTTGGTTCTTGTATCAGAGTGTGCTGACCCAACCCTTCTTTTTGCTTCTGTGAATGGTGTCAATCGATGTTATTCTTTCTAGATTTCTCCGCGAGACCGCATCATTAGTTATTTTTACTTCACCTGGTACACCCCATGGGTTTCCTGTAATATAATCCATTGTTTTGTATGAAACGCTCGTTCGAAACTGCGAGAAGCTACGAAGCGTTGAACCTCCGATAAAATTTCAGCTTTATGATCCCTCTTTGTTTTTCTCGGTTTCAATTGTCGTCTTGAGATTCATTAGTTTCGCCTGGTTCGTAAATCGGATTTTTACACACGATGAACAGCAAGAAATAAATGGACTTCCACTTTTCCGTTTCCAGCCTTGTCTTTACGAATCGTACGAAAATCTACACATGGTCGCCTACTTTTCCCGCAATGTTAACAGCTTGTTTTAATGATTAGTGACTAATGACTAATGTGGCTAGTGGATTATTGACTAATGCGGCTAGTGAGTCAATAAACATTAACCAAATGGCTTATTTGTTTCCAAAAAACACTGCCAGTTTGCTTGCTTCTTCCGACATTTCTTGCTGACTTCGAAATTTCGATCTAGTATCCACGTGACCTTCTCTAGCAATTTCTTGGATATCTTCCTTGTCGTGTTTTTCCAGAACTTTGTAGACATCATCATTTTCCGCGAAATCACCCTTTCGTCTCGGCAAAATATGCACGTGAACATGCCGAACAGTCTGACCCGCGTCGGGTCCATCCTGTACCGCAACAGTCAGGGAACTTGCTTTAAATTGTTCTTCGATCACTCGAGCAATTTTTTGAGTGCTCAAGAAAAGGTCGGCAACTTCGTCCTCGGATAAATCACAGAGCCTCTCTACTACTCGTACAGGTGCCACTAAAACATGTCCTGGTAGTACCGGTTTCCTATTGACGAAACCGAACGATAATTTAGAACGAAAGAATACCACAGAAGACTTCAAAATGTGTTGTCCAAAACGGTAACCCTCGGCAGCAGCCATTTTTACCGGGACATAGGGGTCTGGTACCTTGAGTGCAATCGATCAGAAAGGTCAGTGGTTGGTTCTAGAAGTGATTTCTTTTACCATCTTACGAGTTTGATTTTCTTTACCTAAAGATTGTTGTTCTTCATTCCTTTTGATTCTGAATACAAGCTTTGGTTAGATGGCGGCTCAAAATAAACGTGAAATAGCGAAAGTGCCGAAAGGAAAACCAAAATCAGGTCGGATATGGAAGAGTGAAGGACTGAAGTAAGTGTATGTAATGAAATTACTCAACACTCGATATTATTCCTCACGTGAAATTCGTCTACAAAAAGCAGTTCTACCCACGTTTTCAACTTAGGAAGTCCGACATGATTGTTGTGCCGTCGCTTCATTCCACTTGGAATGAGAAGATTCGCAAGCGAGCCGAAAACAAGTCCGTGAAAACATTTGAGAGGGAACTGAAAGAAGCGGCCAAGAGGCAACGCGAGGTATGGCGACCAGTTTCATGAACACATGGGGGGTTGGAGCGTTGCACGTGACTTTTTGAAAGACAGAGAAGCCAGGGCTCTTGGAGGATGTGCTGTGCATGTGGTAAGATGGGACTACTCCTTATTACCTCGTGCACCACAGATGGCTCACACTGCAGTCAATGGAGGTTTTCACATGGCATCATGGTGGCCATCTTGGTTGAACTGCAACATTGCAAGAATCTCATTAACTTCTACTGTATGTAGAACTGAGATGGCTGCCATATCACTGTCATCTGAATCTCAAAGGATTGATTGCAAACCATCACTAGATTAGCAATATGTAACACCTGTATAGTCTTGCAGTTAGTGTGTTTGATTACCCCAAAAAAGGGATGTATAATGTACTTCACTTTTCTCCCAAAAATGCTCACCTGCATTTTTTGGATGGGTACTTTTACAGTTTAGCAGACCCCATAAAATGCTGACCAGATTAGTATCAAGATTATGATCAGGGTTAGGCTCAGCAGAGCTCATAATTATACAATTTATTCAGTGGCCGATTCAGGGGTGCACTAAACTGCACTTGGCCCAAGAAATTCATTGGTTTACCCTGAACAGTTTTCTAAAACTAGTTTCTTGAGTATGTTGATTTCTGGCTGAGAGCCTGGGAGATCTTTTTAGTGATGCAAGGATTTCTGGAGATGTACATGTACAGTATCAGATTCATCATGAAACAATTTTAAGTCCCTTGTAGCCTCATCTCATTCTTTCAGTTCTATTTTGACTTCATTGATTTGACTTGATTCAAAAGGAGAGAAAAAGACTTATTGAAGAAAGGAGGAAAAGACGAGAAGAAAATGAAAAGAGGTCTGAAGTTGTGCAAGTGGTAAGAAATCTGAATATGTATCCACTGCCAGCCGACAATATGAAAAAATATAAGACAAAACATAATCCGAAAATAAACATCTTGTGAGTAACTCAAGATATGAGCTAAAAAAAAAACATCGCTACACTTGTGTCTTGCTTTTTAGCTCATATCTTCAGTTACCCAAGATGTTTATTTTCGGATTATGTTTTGTCTGAATATCTATGCTGTTTATTTTATTTATTGTTTGTTGTTTTACTGGTAAGGAATTCCTCAATATTGTTATTGGTCTATTGTTAATTCCTGACCATTTTTTTTTCTTATGATAAAATATTGAATTGATTTCAAGATGCGTGAAATTAATCCCCCCTGGGAACTTTGAAAGTGAATATGCAGGTACTCAGTTGAGGACATGAGGTCTGGAATAATATAGTTTATTGATATCCAGGTGATCTGACCACAACTAGAAGGCCTGGGACTAGCAGCACAATAGAAATCCAATGTCATATCTTTAATCAGTTGTAACATTCTGGGCCTTATGTGAAATGATTTGAAACTTTGTGTCTATATTCACTAAAGGAAAAGGTATTGCCATTATAAATTGAATTCACAGAAACTGGTATACTAAATTAAATTGGAAACGGATTTCTATTTGACAACTAGCCCACTTTCATGTTTCTAGATCACCTGGATAACAGTAAATATTCACGGTGTGTAAAGGCCTGTTCACATATTGAGATTAATCAGATCCAATTCTCCTCCTGGTGCATGCAATTGACTGCATTTTCTTACAGGAGTTTGGACAGTTTTTTTGCAAATGGTATATATTAGTTGTTACTCTCATATGTAGATCAGATGCATCGAGGAGAATTGGATCTAATTAACTGGAACTAATGAACAGGCCTTAAGAGAAGGTGACATGCACAAGAAATACAAGGTTCCTATAGGTCATGGAAAACCATGGAAAATTGGCATCACTTTGACAGTATTGAATAAAAAAGACTTTAAAAACAAAAATCAGAATATTTTCACAGAATTCTCATGTATTGCAAAAAAAATTGGTTACGGTAGTACTAGGTCATGGAATATCCAGAAAGGTCATGGAAAGTCATGGAATTTCAAAAGGACAAATGAGTATGAACCCTGTAAATAAAACTTTCTAAAAAAAGGTTAAAAAACTATGTAAAAATAATTTGCTTAATATTGTGGTGAAGTCCCTGATCTTGAGGTTTGTCATGTGTACTGCATCTTCCTGCCCTGCTTTCTATGACCCTAACTACCTGAAATAATGGGAACACTTATTCAAGCAATTTTTGAATTAAGATAAAGGCAAGTAAACATACTAGAGAGATATATATTGTTTTTTAAGAATGACATTTTGATATCATCAATTTTTTAATGCAGATTACCAATACTACCAAAATAAAAAGGATGAAGAAGAAACAGCTAAGGCAAATTAAAAATCAATAAAGATGGATTATGTGGATTAGAAACAAAGTTAGCATCATGAATATATATGATGGGTGCAGTAAAAAGTGGGTGCAACTGCTGCTAGTAAAATAGTCCAAAAAAAAAAAGCTCTCACTATAGAAGTCTCTCAAAAAGTGGGACTCTCTACTACAACTTGTGGATCTTGTGGACATGCTTTGGTAGCTATTGGTACACAATGTATTTAACATCTTTCTTGGATGTCAAAATCCATGTTTGACTAAACATTTTCCCTGTAGCACTGCAGCTATAATACTTTCAGACATAATAAAGACCATTACAAAACTTTAATTCTTCAAAATCAGAGAACAATGTAAAAATGTAGGATGCTGCATAAGCAGTATATAAAACAGCACAGAAAGTTAAAAAGGTTGGTAGACTTTCAAATATATGTAGCACCATCCTGACATTTCAAGCCAAGGCTCTTCTTCAAAGCATGAAACATGTTCTATGTTTTCTGAAGAAGGGCCTTTGCTCCAATTGTCAGAACTGTGCTACATGTATTCAGCGGACTACCAACCTTTTACCGGTAACTTTATATACTGTTATTCTTCAAAAGAATATTTCAATATATGTTTTGTAGAATGCCTTACTACAATGTAGTGTTTGTTGTTTTTTTGTTTGTTTTTTGTTTAAATTACTTTATAAAGCTGCTAAACCTGGAATCTGATCACTGTAATTATAAGGCAATATCCCGTGCATTGCTGTCAATGAAAAATTTCAGAGAGGCTGAGAAACCATTTCATGAGAAACTGTTTGGAGAAAAAACCCTTTATCAGAGTGAAACAACTCAGAAACCTCATCTGTTTTATCTGTTAATCTGTTTTATATCAATCACTGCTTCATCAGACATTTGGCTGGCTTGTAATGGTAAGTTGTGGATGGGTATCATAATAATAAAAAAGGATAGTGGTGATTGACTAAAAAATTTCAATGACTGCATAGTAAATTGAACACTAATATCTGCTTGTTTTGAATTTAAGTACTGAAAGGGTGTTACATGTATTTTGTCATGAATGTGAAGTTAAAAAGGACTGAGTTAGCAATTTGTACAGATTTTTAAGAAAACAGCATTTATCTCTGAAATGAAACTCAGCATTTGGAAATTCTATCCATTAATAATGTCTTTTTGGAACTCTGTACCTTGATCAACCGAAAAGTAAATTGCCTTGTCATCACCTCAAAGTTCAGTTTATTTAACGAGGTACATAATTAATTTGTTTGCGATGCTCCACACAAACATCCCTGTCAAGGTACAAAGACTTCTTTTTTACTTCAATGTCCTCTTCTAATGACAGCTGATTTTGAATCAATCCTTTGAACGACTTCTCAGCATCTGCTAACAACTCTTGCAACCTGGCAACATTGGTATCAATTTCTTTGACCTCATTGATCAGTCGATATTGCACTGGGTCACGACACAACTCAGTGTTTGGCCTCTGGGTTCTGTAGTCAGATCTGGTTTGAGCTACTTTCATTGGTGCCTGCTTGTCAAAAATTGCCTGTTTTAACCTGTCAATGTTGCTCTCCATTTCACCAATTTCTTCCAACACCTAACATTCAGAAAGTAATACAATTCTATGAGACACAAGCAAGAGTCAATTCCTCAAGATTAAACTTTAAAAGAAATATATTCTAGGGAAATCAAGAGACAAGAAAACAGCACATGGTCACTGCTTTTCCAGAAGTGTTGAGTTGTGTAAGGCAAGTCTTATGTGGATCAAAAAGAGTTGTTGCTTAGCTTTCAATGCTCAAATTGTCTTACTTTTGTTCTTTGCTTTGTATTTTTTTTTACTTTGTTCGTTTACTTTTTGTTCATTTACTTTTTGTTCATTTTCAAACTAGATATACAGATTCTAAGCATTAACAGGTTAAGCTGGGCACATGTGATCAGAAAATGTGATTCAAAAAAAAGACATGACGTGATCAAGTTGATAGCATTTAATAATCATGGAAATCTTAGAGATTGTTCAATATAATCACTGGATCTTTTATCGTACAATACCTTTGTCAGATGTGTTTCTAGTTTATTCTTGGCTTTCTCTGTTTCTTCAATTCTATTCTCAAATGCAAGATTAACAACTTCACACTGCTTTTTCAGGTCATTAAAACTTTGCATCAAAACTCCATCCACAATACTCCTTAAGTTTATTGAAGAATTCTTCTCCCTCTCTGCTTTTAAGATATTTTTGTCTGAAAAATCTTGCCATTCATCAGGAGTCACAGAACTAAAAAAATCCATCAGATCTCTGTGTTGTCTTATTCATTTGTGAAATCCAGTAACATACTTATTACCATACTGTATCATTGCAGTAAAGGTGATAAAGATAGTATAAAGTGAACTGACTTGATATCATGGTATGACACAAAATATACCATATTAAAGTATGTCCCTCACTCCATCCCTCCATCTCACTCTGTTCCGTCCTTCCCAGTACCTTCCCTTCCTGTATCCTCAACTACTCTCTCCATCTACCACCTAACTTCCTCCTTGATACCATGTCCTCTCTCCCTCCCTCCCTAATCCTTGTTTTGCTTCTTTCCCCCTGTCCCTTCCTTACTTTCTCTCCCTTGCTCTATCCATATGTTCCTAGAATCTAGTCCCCTTCACTCCATGCCTGCATATCTGCACAAATACACATTCCAGATGAGTGTATTCCTGATCATAGTGTACATGATACGTGATTGGCATTCATTTAACATTGACTTACTTGGCCTCGATCTTGACTGCTCCATCAGCAAAGTAAGTGTTGGGAGATTTATCAGTAACTGCTGCACATTTATTGTCAATTTTCAATGCCGAAAATTTGTCCTTTAGGTCTTTCTCAAGGTAATACTTGGCTGATCGCATTATTCTACAAAAACAGGGAATTTACTTTTTAAAGTGACCAAGCAACCTCACAAATTTAGTTGATTGGTTTAAAATCTGTGTTTTAATAATTATATACTTACTACACACATTAATAAATCATATTCAAAAAAAGGAAATTACTTTCACCAGTGTCAGCAAATCTATTTTGAAGTTCTGGGTGTGATGATTATAAAATCCTTATATTTGCTTATACAGTACTATAAAAAATATGTTAATTTCTTAGCTAAGATGCTTTTAACATCAAGATGGCCAATAAATAACTGAACATTACATGTGGGTTTGTATCATAAATAGGGGTCAATATATATGGTATTTTTGTTGTATACATCCTCATGATCTCAGTTACCATATTCGAATTTCACGACAATTTGTCAATCCAATATGTCATTTTATTTTTGTGAATCTATGTCTGTTCATGAAGTAATGGTTTGAACCCACTATACTAAATATATTTGCTGTAATTGATCTTCCAGGCTAATGTTTTCTTAGAAAAACCTGTTTGTGGTAGTTGACATGATTTAAGTTAAGTGGCTTTAGATGCCATCTTTAGAACACTAGTTACCAGCACAAACATCATACAAACTTTAACAAATTGCGTCTACTGTATTACTAAGTTGTACCTTATCTGTTCCACAGTTTGCTCCAGCGTTCTTTTTAGTAATGCCTGTACACCTTGTAGAACTTCAACTTCCTGATAAAATAAAAGCAGTAAACATTCATGGAAGTTTCAAAAACTTGTTGGATCACAATCACATCATGCACAGGGGTTAGCTTAACAAAGCATCTCGTGGTCAATCTGATTAACTTCTGTTGTTTATGGAGCCTAGATGGCCTGGTGTACCTGTAATCATTGTCTTTTGAATCTCAAGGGATCAACTGCAAATCATCTTTATGCCTATTACAAAGTAGATGACAATGTATATCTGATGTAACAAGCACAAAAATGTGCTTAGTAGTAGTAAATATCAGGAAAGAGCTCTTATTAATCTTGAAACTTTGATAATATGTGGACATTCTAGCTCATCACTTCAGAAAAAGTAATCTAAGCCCCAGACAAGGATCTAGCATACAACCTTCTCACCATCCATCAGAAAGTTTTGAATTCAATCCCATGTGAGGCTCAGAATTATGTTTTTTCCCTTAGGAAATGAGCTTGGAAAATGTTCACTTACTATGTATAACCACATTAAGCTCTCATTAGCACATCTTGTATAAAATTCAATTGATAACTGAGCTAATTTTGGAATTAAAAGGTCTGTGCATCAGGGATTCAAGTGCTGTCACCCATTGTGGGATTACAGTTATGATTAGGGATGTAATGATCAGGAGGTGGATCCAGAGTTCATGTTTGGAATGGGCCAAAATTAGTCACTTATTACACAATCTCCCTGCCCCAGACAACCAAGCAGGTCTCTGCACATGTGTGCAAGTTAAGTGTGTCAAACACTTATCACAGCCATGCACTTACTGGCCACTGCACTGTCTACTTCAATATCTGCTAACCGATGCTGTGACCTACTACTCCAACAAATTCTCTACCTCAAATAATGCCGTTTTTAATAGGACAATATTAAAATTTAATGTTGGGTTCTTCATCTGGGAGGGGCCATAAGCAAGTTTAAGCCCCTAATTTTCATCTTGGGGGAGGCAAGGCCCCTTTTGTTCCATCCTGGATCCACCAGTGGTAGTAATATCAACATGCATCATAATTCTACTCAGTGGATCTGATCTTTAGTATTTGATTTTTCTCAAAGTTGTCGGTGGCAGACGATACTTCGATAGGCATTTGACAAGTCACCATTAATAATAAATATTAAATTTTTATTAAAGAGCTGATCATCAAATGCATCGCTAACGATCAATAATGTTCACGTCCCCTTTGGTCTTACCTTCAAGAGTTGTACCTCCACTTCATCATGGACGTTATCAATCTTGACTCGTTCTTCTCTGATAGCCAGACACTCACTGGCGACTTTCAAAGGAATGTCAGTGTCGACTAAAGCTTTTTGTAATCTCTCTTTAAACTTTAATAAACTATCGATCTCGCCGTTGGTTTCTCCGCGCTGTCTTTCCAGTTCGGATTTCCAATAATTTACATCTGTCAGTCGCTGTTCTAACTTCTTGTTCACGTCACTTTGAGTTAAAACAGTGGTCTGCTCTGTTTCGTGCATCAACCGAAGGCTTTCGTCTCTGATTCGTTCTGCACTCGCTCTTTCCTTCTCTGCGCTGCTATATTTCAGCTTGTTGGAATAATGCCATTCTTCTGGAAGATATTTCGGTGGACGTTGAACCAAACGAGCCATTTCAGAAATCAAGAAAAGATAGTAAACTCGTCCTCTTGCTGAGTGTATTTGATTTTTGAGCTGGAGTTGTATTCAGTTTCTTAGCAACAAGAGGCCGCTAAATGTCGCAGAGAATGCCGGGTGTTCACATAAGCCCGCGATACAAAAACGATAGCTGAATTAAGATGGCGGAGCAGAATGCAGGGCAAGTTGAAGTGGAAATAAAATTAAACGAGGTGTTGGTCGGTAAACGGACGTTGAGGTATATCTACTTGTATGATCCTGATGTCGTCACTACCAAATGGGATGAGACTCGAAGGTGCACGCCACTGTTTTTGGGTTCTGATGTTCTTGTGGATTGTAACATTAGTCGAGGTAACCTGCCTCGTGTTCATGCCAAGCACGCCAAAAAGGGTCTGGCGACTAAGTTGAACTTTCCTGTCGGGGCTAAGGTTCTTGGAATTCACGGCACGGCACGTGGGGTTTGGTTTTATAGCGTTCAAGGGACGTTCAAAATCGCGTTTGACTATTACTCGAGAGAAGAGCAAGATGGCTGCCTTAGCCAACTCCAGATGGTGTGGCGAAGACAGATACAGGATCCTGTGTTGAAGAGCGAGGTTCAAGTGGTCGTAAGACGACAAACGGACACACCGCTCGAGCCTCGAGATGGAAGGACAGAGGGTGAAACCAAAATGGACTACAAAAGCGTGGCTGGTCTCGAACTTGTTGACCAGATCAAGCAAACCATTGAAAATTTTAGTCTAACAACCAAGGACGAAACTCTCCAGCGAGAACTAGGGCTGTTGAAAACCTACGCTTCTTTCATTACTCTTGAAAACGACGCGGGTTGTTTTGCAAACAGAACTGGAAACATGGTGAAGAGTTGTCTGCGGTTGTTACCACTTATGTCAGAAGGTGGCGATTCCTCACAGAAAGAAGAACTTTTGTCGGAAGTAGCTCGATGGCTTGGTATGGAGTTCGCCAACTACCATACTCACGTGAACGAAAGGGTGACTGCTTTTAAACAGAAATACATCAGTAACATCGAAAACCTTCCGTCCGCAGAGGTCTTAGTTAGCGAGGTGTTTCCTACATCCATGCAGATGCTGTTGCGTAGCTGGTTACGACTGCCATCCGCTGACAACCAAAGTCCGACGCACGAAGGTTTGGGAAGCTCGACCAACCCACAAACACGGAGGTTGTTCCCTGTGGTTCAGTTAATTCTTGAGCTAGCCAATCAGAATCTTTTATCTGGTGTAGCGCATGTGTTGTATTCGCGGTTAATACGATCAGAAAGTGTGTAGTCAAGTGGCTTTCTTTGTTGAAATACCGTCCATACCATATTGTTTGCCATGGTGACAATCCAGTCATGGTTCATCGTACTTCTTTGCTGCGGATTTTCATTATTTTCTTAAATCCAAACACATCATTACCTAAAGCGGAAACGCGTTGTATTTCCGTATGTTATCGACGTTAGTTGACTTTCGATTTTTCAGCGTTCTATCTTTCTAAAATCCCTTGCGTCAAGACAAACTAGAGAAGAAGACCCAGACATGGTGATGCAGAAATTCAATAATTTGCTCGCTGTTCTTATTCGTAATTGGACTGAGAATCGAGACCAAGAAGAACTAAGTATAATGAACCACTGGCCGCTTTGGAAGTTAAGTGAGGTGACGATTAACTGTACATAATGTCATAAAATATTTAAATCATCGCTAAAACTGTTTCAATTTCATCCTCGCGATCATTTCTTTTCATATTTATCATAGTTTTGTTTGTTGAACATGCTAATTTTCAATTTAAGGGTTGTGTTTTGTCGAAATTTGTCACTGTTGCAACCATTTGGTATGTTGGTGAGATTTGATGCAAGAAATGAACAAGTCTTAAACACTGAACAGAAAGCCTGCTCATGTGGGAGCATGTTGACGAACGTCCTCTTGTTATTCTGATATTTACCAAGCTCCCACATGAGCAGACTTTCTCGTGACTTCCGCTTAAGGCAGTACATATGACGAACCTGCAGCCTAGCTCGCCATCTGAGTCGTAGTGGCTCAATGGTTAGAGTGTCTCAGCGGTCATCAGAAGGTTGCGGGTTCGATTTCCGTCTAGGGCTCAGAAATCGTTTTTCTGAGTAAACGAGCTAGACGAACGTCCTCTAGTTGTTCCAAATGAACAAGTCGTTCGGTTTTCCTTCGCTTGTCTTCCTCAGGTGTGATATCGAAGATAAATATTCGTTGAAACATTCGACATGACAGAGTTTAGCATTTTTCGGAAAGCCGGTCATAAAGGCCTTAACTGTTTGACCTGAACGAGTTGTTTTAGTCGTAATAATCGTACTTTCTTTACTTTTTCCGTTGTCAAAATTAAACATGCACATGGTGTTGGAGTTGGTTGTGAATGCCAGATACAAAGCTTTTTGAGTCGGGTCGAGAACTGACTTTTCTTTGTTTACAATAAAGCCTAAAGTCTCCAGAGTGGGTGACTGCCATTTCAGTGAAATGACGAGTTTCATGTGGAGATGATCCGATCAAAAGCATGTCGTCCAGATATAGAACTAAGCGAACACGGCGCTTCCTTAATTCCTTCATGTCCGTATAGGTCCTCAGTGACCTATGGAGACTTTAGTATTTGACTCTGGCCAGACGTTTACGTAAGAGTGAAAACTTATCTTGTCGTGGAGTGTCAAAAAGTGGGGGAATTGCAAATTCAACATTAATGACCGGTTGAAGCAGGTTGAGAACGCTCGCTTGGACGTTTCTAACAACTTGTCGTAAAATATGAATATGAATAAGGTGGTATTGTCTTTTAAGTACGGTTATAGCTCTTAAATGTTAATTCGTTCGAACAACTTCTTCAACGTTTCTCTTCAATATACCGTTTTCAGTACAACAATAATACTGGCACCTCAGAAATCAACGTGGATTAGTTCTATCCTGGCTATTCGTTCACGCTTTATGTGGAATTGACTGTAAGTTTATTCCTGTGAATCTTATCAATTATTTATTTGCGTGACCGTGTTTGTCTTTTAAAAACAGTCAGATATGATGGAAGGAAAACTCATAAAATTGCGCGTGCAGGTTGAATTGCAACGGTTGTAATGGCCAAGAAATTATAAAGTTGAACGAAATGCCATGGAATATCGTTCTCATTTTTTTTCAGTGAAACAATGGATTTCTTGCCAGACATTACTGGTGAATAAAACAAACAAACAAATAAAAAATTAGCGGGGGAAGGGATCTCTGAAATATTGGTATTAAAGTGTGGTCCTCAGATATTCCAATTTCCTATTTCCTCGCTCAAAATTATTAAACGAAACCATTACATCAACAAACTGAAAAGGGCATCAAGAAAAAGAGTATTATGGTACGTCTGGATGAATCCTGTTTTGACGCATGCAAATCAGCTCGAGAAATAGTTTCTTCGAGATAGAGGACAGGTGTTTATTGTCTATTTCGTTTTAATTTAAAGTTTTAATTAGGAGTCAAGGGCAGAAGACCAAATTCTGCTGAAGAAGACACTTTGCAGATATTTTGATCGTGAAACTACAGTTCGAACTGTAGCTAGCTGCCAACCAGGGAACGGAGTATTTTGAAAGAATGAACAAGGAATCGAAAGGTTAGCTTAACCAATTTGGTTATTGCATGTCAGCATCGAGTTTAGTGCACTCTTTAGGCTGGGTTAATATCAAGTGCACTCGTAAAAAATTCATAGCACTGGTCACCAAAACTTATTTCGAGTTATGGACTCAAATTCCCATGCATGGATCCCGTCGGATTAAAATGAAAAAGTAACCAACACATTCGGCAACAGTATGAGGTTGGAAGACGAGCTAAATAATCTTCGGGGCAAAAGTGTGCTGTGCTACCGTGCGGTGCATTACTCGATGCTATTCTGAATAGCATCGATACGCCTTTGAATATGGTTTATTGTCGTCCAGCTAAGGTAAAGTCAATAAATGTGGTGTTTTGATCTCGAGTTTCAACCCTACATATTGTATCCTTGTCTTCAACACAATATGTTTTTGTTATTTGATCCTTTGTCTTCTGTCGTGTATAAAATTCAAATATGTCAAAGCAATAGAATAACACGAAATTATGAGAAAGTCACATTTACATGTAGGAGGTTACAACACCCTTGATGAAGTCGGTAAACGGTCGTCATCCGACGTAGAACGACGTCGACATCCTCCTGGCATCAGTCGGTCTCGCGTCCAGCCTCCAAACAGAAATAAGGATCGCTCCAAAGTCAGTAACGATCGACGTACCGTCGAAAAGTCCCGGAAAACCAAGTCTACTAATGACTTACGAAAAGGTAAAAATTGTGTCCTACTTAAATATTTATTCGTTTACGTAGTGGAAACTGTCTTCTCAAAAGACCAACATGTTCTTAGCACACCGTACACCTGTTTGTCAGCCAAGGGTAGCTTTCATACTTCTAGCATTTCCCCCCTTTTTATTGCCAATTGGCTGATTTCGAAATGCGGAATAAAAGAGCAACACCCCCGCAAACAAATTGTAGTAGCCAAGTGGTGAGCTTGTGAGAAGCTTTATCAGGCAACGATGACTTTTAGCGTTTTTTATTTTGTCTTGCGTTGGCTGATTTCAAATGGAGATCTTGCGACAAGCTTTATAAGCCATCCGATGTTTTGGCTTTATCTGACACTCGAAATTTTGTCTTCATATACCGAATTTCTGAGACTCGAAAATTTACCTTTACCTGACACGTATAATTAATCAAGGAAGACTGTCAGTTTTTGAACTAGTAAATTCCTAGACACCCCCAAATTCTTGAACTAGCAAATTCCTAGACACCTCCAAGAAATTGGGGGTGTCCTAGACACCCCCAATTTCTCCCAAGGGATGACGTCACTCCACAATACTACATCGCCGATACATACCAGGTGATCTGAAAACACGAAAGTGGACTAGGACTATTTGTCAAATAGAAATCCATTTTCAATATTAAATTAGGTAATATCTCATGAACTATCAAAAATTCTGTTCGTAAATTCGTTATGGAAATACCTTTCCCTTTGCCGAATACTGACACAAAAACAAAACAGTTTCACAAAAGACGCAGGACGTTACAGTTGGTTAAAGATATGGAACTGAATGTTTATTTGGCTGCTAGTCTCAGGTCTTCTGGTTGTAGTCAGATCACCTGGTTTCTAGGCATTGCCATTTCTATCAAGTCATTCTGTCTAAGCACTGTTATCTTTATTCGGCTTGTACTTAATGTTGAACCGAACTCAGTTCGTGTAGGAGCTTGGTACATATCAGACGATTAGTGGACGGGAATCGAAACCGCAACCTTCTGATGACCGGTGAGACGCTCTAACCATTGAGCTACCACGATTCAGATGGTGAGCTAGGGTGCAGGTTGCTGGTTCGATCTCCGTCTAGGGCTCAGAAACCTTTTTTCTGAGAGAATGAGCTTGACGAACGTCCACTATTCGTGCGATTTCACGGTAGACATTTATTCCACTATTCAACATTGAAAAGGGGGTGTGTTAGTATTTGTATCCCAGACACTTTTGGCCAGGATTATAGCTGTGAATATTTGGGAAGTCACTTCCAATTAGATAATTTATTCACAGGAATCTTTGAAGAATTCCGATATTTGAGATCAAAGTAAAGATATTGGCGATCAAAATGACCCCCAAATTGAGGTAAAACGCCTCCAAACCTGAGGCAAAATGTCGCCTTGCTTAAGTAGAAATGCAAACAATCATTATTTATATCATAGTTATTAATCGCAACTTTATGTCAACGATTTATCCAGACTGTGCAAGTCCTTTGGGTGATGGATTGCATGCAATTAGTATTGATACTATTGAACAATTAAATCTATAACGTGATATTTGGCGAGATCGAAGCTCGGGTCAACTATTATCCCATAGAAATTGAGAGCGAATAATCTAATTGTTTCAGCAGGAACTAATTTGTTGTTGATAGTTTTTCAAACTTGTAATGAGAAACTTAGTACAAACATTACTTTTTTGCTATAAAACTCGGCCCCACATCGTTGATCGCCGCTACTCGATATCTGGCGAGAAATACATATTAAGTAGCGTAGCCAATTAGATTGTTGCATTGGCATTAGACTACTGGTAAGTTTCTACTAAAACGATATAGGCCTACAGTGAGGGGTATTCCACAAAAAATTACCACTTGGGATCCCAAGGAGATGAAATTACTCTTAATATGTAACTTTAAGCATACAGAAAAAATTCTTTCCAATCAATTGATTATTAATGTAGTGATTATTTGCACTCCCTTAACGCTTTCGGACCCCTTTTATCACAACCACCGAGGGGACATGTCGCCCTACCTACAGTTGTTGTTTAGTTTTACGCAGGAAAAGTCCTTTGGAAACAAACGATCATGTTTTAATTCATAACTGAAAGGGCCGCCTAGAGAATCCTTCGCTAAACAATTGCATGCCGAATTGGTGCTCCACTACTGTACGCCAAGCATCTTTAAAACATCCGCCAAGGATATTAGGCGTAGCTTACACGAAATCCATCCTACTGTTGTACCATAAAATGGTATAATTTTACGTGTTGTGACGTAATGTGCTTTGGCGTGTTTGTTAACGACCTTTCGCATTGATCTGCTTTGGTGTTGACAAATTAAAGGTGATGCCTTCATTGAAAGTTCATAATTGTTCGCCAATTGATCGCAAGATTCGGGGAGTTACAGTCTTCCACGCGAAATATTCATGGGCTTGAACCGTCTGTGAGTATTGAATTTCTAGATTCCTGCGCTTACGTTTAATCCATACGCTGAATAGAATTATAAGGACTGTAAACACTAGCATTCCACTGACAATGAAGCAATAACCTTTCATTGATTCTTCTTTATTTGAGTTGGAGTTGTTCAATGTCGTGTCCGAACGATCAACCCCTAACAAATGGTTATAATAAAATAAGCGTTAAATAACTCAATTTAATCCCATTAAACCTGAACTTTTTTTCTGGTTTTCTGAATTGGAGAGGTAAAGTGCGCCAGGAACCAATTTCAAAGGCTACGTAAAGTTACAAGTTATTAAATTTTTGCAGTGTTTTAGGTATTTGTTTGGCTGTGCAGCGACCATATGTTGCCATGGCGAGAAAAAGTGTGGAACATCTCAAAGTAACGAGAAAATTAACACAGTATAACTGTTTCTTTTTTTGTTTACCATTTATTTGTCAGTTTGTTTGTTTGACGTTTTTTCAAAGGAAACTACGTTTCCTAGTGGAAAAAAACTGTGTGACGGAAGATCAAAACCTTCAAAAGTTTAAAAATAATTTCCACTCATTAGGGCCCGATTGGTTGTAGATTATTCATGGAGCATTTAAGGGATTGGGAAGAGATATCCACAATCTCGGTAAAAGTTTCGGTGCTTGAGATGACATGAAACGAATTTTTAAAAAAACGATAAAGGTATGTCTTGGAAGATCAAAAAACTCTCATGTTTTCGAGGAAAGACCCTGAGGAATTACAGAATTTGAAAGAAAACTTTTTGGCTTTTAGTTTAATTCATTTATGCCTCAAGGTATAAACCTAAGGGGTTTCAAGTAATTTAAAAGGATTATTTATTCAAAATTTTGTTAATTTATATAGATTTTGATCTTTTTTATCATACAAAAATCCAACTAGTGGAACTCGAGGGCACTTCGGTAAAGAGTCGTGGTGCTTCTTATTTCGGATTTTTTCATAATTTGGATACATAGCTATCATCTATCTATCTATCTATCTATCTATCTATCTATCTATCTATCTATCTATCTATCTATCTATCTATCTATCTATCT
>JBAHVQ010000095.1:731212-749089 GCA_036872915.1 Nanipora kamurai
GACGCTCTAACCATTGAGCTACCACGATTCAGATGGTGAGCTAGGGTGCAGGTTCGTCATATGTACTGCCTAAGCGGCAGTCACTAGGAACGTCCACTAGTCGTCTGATATTTACCAAGCTCCCAGATGAATTAAGTTCGTGTTCAACATTAAGTACATTTCCACCATTTTATCATATCGTGACTTCCCCTTAGGCAGTACATATGACGAACCTGCACCCTAGGTCACCATCTGAGTCGTGGTAGCTCAATGGTTAGACCGTCTCACCGGTCATCGGAAGGTTGCGGGTTCGTTTCCCGTCTATTGCTCAGAAATCGTTTTACTGACAGAATGAGCTTGACGAACGTCCACTGGTCATCTTTATTCGACTTACAGGGAATTAATGCATAAACCATCTTGAACGACAGTAGAAAAATCCCCATTTTAACTCCATGGAATTTAAATGAAAGGTGAAATGAAACTATCATTATTTTCACATGTTTTCAAGATTTTTTTTCCAGTCCTGCAACAATTCGACAGTTCATATAAGTTAAAAATCTCTTTTGCGAACCGACAGGGTTTTTTGAATTCGCCGCTAGTCATTGCAATGTTTGCTTCTTTAATTTTTCTTTGCATGCATCATCTCGTTCTTCTTTCCATAATGTCTAAAAAGACAGAGAGGCATTTCTTCGTGGCGCC
Organism: Nanipora kamurai; assembly: GCA_036872915.1. Taxonomy (NCBI): domain Eukaryota; kingdom Metazoa; phylum Cnidaria; class Anthozoa; order Scleralcyonacea; family Helioporidae; genus Nanipora; species Nanipora kamurai. The sequence goes on from JBAHVQ010000095.1 coordinate 731,891, forward strand.
CGTTTTTGCAATATCGTGCCATTCACCCCGAAAAACAAACAACCAAGGACATGCACCCAATCATCAATTAGCAAATAAGCTGGACAGGTGGAAATCAATCAACCAAAGGTAAAACAAACTGTAAACCAGTCCGTTACTATAGCAACAGGAAATTTATACCTGTCGACTTTAATTCGGGCACGTCAAAGCTTTAGTGAGATACGTAGAATGTACTGACAGATAAGAAAAGCACAAAAGTTGAAAAAAGATCATCAATATGCTTGAATTCTGAAGATATTCGCAAAGATGAGCGACGATAGTGAAAAACGTAACTCAAGATCTTCTGATTTGCGAGGTCTGTATGATGTATCTCTTTATATTTACTAAAGAATTACGAAAAGAAGTTGGCTGTACTGGCTAAAATATGATATTTAACGGTGACTAAATCTATTTCACCGACAGTATTTCACTCCATTTCTGACACACTAACATTAGGTAATAAAGTGTAGAAAACCAAATGCAATCTCCTCAAATTAAAAGTCCATCATTGATACCACTAATAAGCAAAAACAAAGTCAGCCAACGACATAGTGGCAGGGCGAAGGGAGTATCCGCCAGCACTAATACCAATTCTCGGGTCCGGCAATTATGAGCCTGGGCCCAGTTGTTCAAAAGGCGATTACATTAATCTAGGATTAACGAAAATTTTGTGGATGAACTACTCCTGACATAGGAATGGATGTTTAAAGTTTTCTGTTTAGATATCATTCAACTATAGAAAGGTTTTCTCCTGGAAAGTTTTAACTAAAATTACCAGGCAGAACATGCCAAACAAAACAGCCGATTAAATTTTAACCCAGGATTAGCGGTAATCGTCTTTTCAACAACCGGGCCCTGTCTACAAGTTTCACCGGAGATCGCAAGTTTCAAGCAATCATAACCCAAAAGCGTATTCCGAAGGGGGTTTTCCCAAAGTTGTCGTAATGAAACAACCCACTGTTCAAAGTTCAGATAGCTTTAGGACTTATCTGTTAGATAAACTACCCAAGTTTTGAACAGCCGACCACAGAAAGGCAACGACGTGGTCGTTCACAAAATAAAACTTTTAGTGTAACGCTACGAAAATGAATAAATTTTGTCCAGGGACGGCGGGGCGTTATTTCAGGTGGGGGGTTAACGCTAGAAGTCGACGGTGGCCCCCGAAAATTTAAGAAGATAAACGTTCTAAATAACAGTTCAGAGAAAATAAAGGTTCTAAAAATATTTTAAAAGTTTTTTTTTGAAAAAATTTTAAATGTATTGAAGTTACTCCTGAGAAAAAATGGCGGAAGTGAATGCTTCCAGCTCCCTCAGCTCTGCCGTCCCTGTTAGTCCCAAGATTAATCCCCTAACTGTCCTTGTTCTGCAGCAGATTCGTTATTCAGAACATTTTTACGTCCTCAGGACGGCGTTAACTCAAAGCTGATTGTTCGGTCAGACGCCTTGGCATTGAAAATAATCCTTGTAGAAACTTTTAAACTTGTTGGTGACCGATACGCAATCGAAAAGTGATCAATAGATTCTTTTAAATGACGAAATTAAGATGGTTAGCTTATCGACTTCGTCGTCCCGACTTGTTTTAGGTCCATACTTACTTAATTGCTTGCTCCTCTTACCAAGTCTGGTCGTTCGTCCGTTAATATGCAGCGACGTACGCTGGTAAAAAGTAATTATGTCCACTGGCGTAAATACAGTAATGTCAAAAGGTGGGAGGTTGGGATAGCTGTCATAAAAATTGCTATCAGTTTCTGTGTATGCTTCGTATGCGGATTCTCTAATATGTTTCAGTATTAACGCAATTTAATATGCGAATTATAATTATATATAATTCGAATGATAATTATATATAATACGAATTATCGGACTGATAGTTGACCCTCAATCTCGTATCCAGGCTCTTTACTCAGCGATCCCTGGGTACAACCCTAAATTGATAAATCAAGTGACCAAGCGCAAGTTTAAATTTGCTACTTAAGATATTGTGACCAAAAAAATGTCCCTGCTCTCTATCATATCCGCACACCCACCTCCCTCCCCCCATCCTTATCAGGTACCTCTTCCTCCTCCGCTCTACACACTATCCTCTTTATTTTTTGGAGCTTATTTCATTCATTTCCCATGCGTTCGAATTGAAATTAAAGGGCAGGACGTTGGAGGAAAATGCTCCCCCTGGAATGATGTTAGTTGGTAGCGCTGGTAACCAGGAGACTGGCTCCAACTCCTAATATTTTCACGATTTCATGATTTTCATCTTTATTCCAGGCAGACGAGATAGCACCACGGAACCGGCTTACGTCGGGATGTTTAAAGCGAAAATTTTGGTTATTGGACCGCGTGAGGTAAGAAAGAAACGTGTTGTAATAGTTTGATACACGATTATCGACATTTTTTTGATGGAGGAGTTCTGACTGCTTGCGTGGTTTCACCATTATCTAATGGCAAGCTAACTCGTCAAATGCTATTCTCTTTGATGAACTATCGAAAGATAAGTATGCAGAACTGAGTCGTACTGTAGCTCAGTGATCGTTATATTCCAAACATACTCTTGAGCATACGCCAGAGTAAAAAGGACTAATTTTTGGAAGAAGTTTCCAATGTAAACATCATTAAATGTTATCGTGACTTCGTAAAAAAGTCAAATACTTCGTCTGACCATCTGAGATGAGGGTTTGGTTAATGGGCGGTAAAAATCTCGAACCTTCAAAGCATTGGAAGGCTCTTTCACCTTACCTTATTTAAGCTTTTCAAAGGTTTGTATCATGTCCACTAAAAATATAGCCACAGTACCCATTTTTTATTAGTTCACGTTCCAGTGAAGATGTATTAATGGGCAGGGAATTCAGCTTGATGTATCAAAAAGAGCAGCAAGATGATCAAGAAGCCTTTAGCCACTTAGGGGGTGTTTGCATAGAAGCGAGCCAGCCCTTTTGGTAGGGATAGCCCTTGTAAGAGAGCTGGATTTCACCTCACTTTTACATGTGAATTTTCTGGCACTTTGATGAGGGCTGGCCCTAGAAAGTCTCAAATGTGCATGTGTACATTGATTTTTTCAGCTTTCCTAGGAGGGCCAACCCTCTTGAGTGTGTTTACATGGTAAATTTCCAGCCCTCCTAGGCAAGATCCTGGGTCATCAATAGCGAGATCGTGCCCAGGATGGCTGGCCTTCTTGTCATATAAATGCAAACAAATTCTTACAGGGATTTATGCTGAGAGGTGGGATCTTGGCTTGGAGGGGCTGGCCCTCCTCCATATAAACACCCCTTTAACACCTCCTAGACATGAACTTGACATGTGACCTTCAGTTTCAAAATGGTTCTGTATGGAAATCATCTTTGTTTTTGTTTAAAATTGGTAGGTAAAAAGGTAGGTAAAAACTTTATTTAACCATGCTAGCCTCGTCAACATAATGCTGGTTTCCACAAGGGGCGTCACAAACAATACATAGAAAAGATTTAAGTTAAAAAAGTTACAAATTTAAAATACTATTTATATAGATTAATAGCGGGTGTCTTTCCCTAAAAGAAATGCCTCCCCACCTAATTTTTATAACTCTCCAGTCTCCTAAAGGATTAGCTTATTTTGTCCAGGAAATTTCAGTGTTATTCTTTTGAACTCTACTAAATGTTATTCTCTCTCTGAAACTGTGCAAAGAGCTCACAAAATGTGCCAAAGCTACATTTTCACTACTACAGCTGTCAGTGACAATTGGCTGTGCTGGGGTTAAATGTCATCTGCCACAACTGTCTAAGCATTTCAACACTTTACTTCATCAATGCATAATTTCTTGTAGTGTGGAAAGACAGTCATATCAAACCATTTAGCTGATGCTACTGAGATATCTGGTGGAGATTACCATCCAACTCAAGGAGTAAGGTAGGCTGCATTGACATGATATCATGATGGTAGTCAAATGTCTGCATAGAAATAAAATATTTGATTGCTTAATATTTGAGAGTGAGTGACAAAACTAATTGTGGTTCATTGATACCAGGGGGTTGATGAAGATTGTACTGAAATGCAATTGGGATTTGAAGATATTACAAGCTCTGATTTACTGACCAAATACTACCATTTGATTATAAGGATATAGAGATCATGATGGAGTTTGAATAAACTGTAACATTGCTCACCCAAGTGAAATACAGTGTTACCTTACTAGTGTTTTAAGCCTGAACACAACCAGTCAAAACCTGTTCTATGCCAATGACTAATCCAAATGTTTGGAGGGATAGCCCTCACTGTACTTCTGGGAAAACAGCTTAGTTCATGGGTTATACAACGTAAATAAAGACTCTTCACCATTTATATAAAGGGTGCAGATACTTGACTGGAATTGGTTAAAACTCTCATCAGTTCATTGCTACTTAAGGTGGCCATTTTGTATTTTATTCTGGTAAATGAATGACTATATATTTGTGTGTTGTTTTAAAGAATTCTTGAATTTGAGAGCTCCGGAATTTTGCTGGGTGGGAAAAAAGTGAGCTGTGAGGTGGAGTTATGGGATTGCAGTGGAGACCAAAAGTAAGTCCTCCATAGAGAAATGCCACAAAAAATTCTCTTTTGTGGCTTCAAAAATTGGCTACAGCCTAACACTACATTTCCATTGGTACAGCTATGGAATAATTTGTGTTGTCATTCAGGTTTGAAAATTGCTGGCCAGCCATTCAAAAAGATGCAAATGGTGTGTTATTTGTTTGTAACCCAGACAAAGTCAACCATGGCAAGGAACTGGAAATGCTGTAAGTTAGGAATTTTGTAATTGAGGTATTTAGGGCAATACAAGGATGTGCAACATACCTAAACATGAAACAGTACTTCTATAATGCAGATGTTTATTGTTTGGTCTATGAATGAATATCTCTCTCTCTCTCCCTCCCTCCCTCTCCCTCCCTCCCTCCCTCTCCCTCCCTCTCTCTCTCCCTCCCTCCCTCTCCCTCCCTCCCTCCATCTGAGGTAGGTGTCAGGAGCATTCATGTCAGGATATGACATGAATGCTTAGCACAAATGTTGCGGATGCGGGAGCTTGGCATTATTGGCCGATCGCATTTTTTATTCCTCACCCAACCCAACTAAGGACGTGAAGAATTTCCAGGATCCCCCTAAAGCAATCGGTGAAAATTCCAATAGAGTACCTTGTGTCATAAACACGAAAATTCCAAACATGTTCAAAACGATTTTCCGTAATTCAGAAGAAGGTTTTTGCTGAATGAGAAAAGAAAAATATGGTGGCTGAGACTCACTTGAAATCGAAAGGGGAAGGCTTGGTTGGACAAGGTGGAAATTTGATTGTTGTTCGTTTGTCCGTCCGTCCGTCCATCCGTTCGTTCTTTCGTTCGTCCATCGGTTCGTCCGTTCTTTCGTTCGTCCATCCGTCCGTCCGTTGTTTCTTTCGTCCATCCGTCGTTTCTTTCGTCCATCCGTCCGTTGTTTCTTTCGTCCATCCGTCCGTTCCTTCGTTTGTTTGTCCATCTGTCCGTCCGTTCGTTCGTTTATTCATTCATTCGTTAATTCATTCTTTTCTTCGTAAATTCATTAATTCAGCAATTATGGAGGAAAATAACGTTTGTTTTCCTTTCTTGTTTCTTTTGTTTAATTGTCATTTAAGGTATGTTCATTTCGTTCAGGAGCAAGGTTTAAGAGATTCTCAATGTATGTTGTTCGCTCATCACAGGCCAGGAACAAATGAAAAGACGAGATTTCAAGCCCGTAAGCATTGTAAAGTTTTGAATCAATTCGTAATTCTGTTATTTGCTTATTCGACCTCAGGAATTGCAATTTGGTACATTTTTAGGCTTTTATGTATCCTGTTTTTCAGACTGTGGGAAGCCAAAGACTCAGAAAAACTCTGACCTCCAGACGAAGCTTCGATGATTTACCCCTTTACCGGGTACTGTTGCCTTTTGGCAACATATTTTACTCATCAAGTGGAGATCTACTAATAACCTGCCGCATAAAAGTTGGCTATTGAGCCACCAGAACTCAGGTGTGAGAGCAAGGTTACTTTTGGTATTTAAACCTGGGACATGTCATTTGGCAATGAAATTATGGACTGGAAATCGTTAGATGTCGGTAAACCTCGGTAAACGAATGTTGTTATTTGTTTACGTGACTTCAAAAACAAACCTTGTTCTGCCGTATGTGCTCTGGTGGCTTAGTAGCTAAAATATGTGGCGAGCATTCAGAAGTTTTGGATTCGAGCCCCGTCTTGAGCTCAGAGTTTTTTCCAAACTCTTACTTACAAAAATTTTAATTTTTATTTCCCATACGAAAAGCATGTGAAATTTTCATTTCACTTGGTTCATAATTGGACGTTTTCACATGTGAAATTTTCATTTCACATGGTTCATACTTTGACATATGAAAATTTCACAAATTGTACGTATAAAAGTTGTATTTCCCATATGAAATTAATTTCACGTATGAAATTGTCTTTTCACATGTGGGATTGGAACTTTTTCACGTACAAAAGTCTGATTCATATGTGAAATGATATTAGGATTTTTTGTAAAGGCTTAGCTTACAGCACGAACAGCAAGATACATCAAATCCCACAACTCACAATGTCTGTTGATTACATGTTTGTGGAAGTTGATCGTCCAGGTTAGTGTAGTCTTGAGAAAGACTGTTGATGGAAGTGACTGACGTTTCGACGGCGTTAGCGGCAGTGAGTACCGGCCACTTACGATCCACGAACCAGGTAAAACTATAGGCGAACCTGACATTTACTCTTTCCTTGACTCTGAAGATGGCCACCGCTAAGGCCAGTCACTTCCAGGTTAGTGTAGTCTTGAGGAAGACTGTTGGTGGACGATCAACTTCCACAAAGATGTAACGATTCTCCCAGGTTCAAACCATTTACTTTAAAGTCTGTTGACTTCCATACCGCGCGGAATACTGCCAGTTACGGACATACTGTTTTATGATAGTTTATCCTATCTGATGGATAAGTCGAAGCAAGCCCTAACGGCACTAAAACCTTTCCCAGGTTTTAAGAACGTGCTTTCACTTAGCTTATACTTTACTCTCGACAACTTTATCTCCCACATAATGAAATTTAGTTGACTTTCGATTTTTCAGCGTCCTATCTTTCTAAAATCCCTTGCGTCGAGACAAACTTGGAAGAAGACCCAGACATGGTGAAGCAGAAATTCAATAATTTGCTCGCTGTTCTTATTCGCAATTGGACTGAGAACCGAGACCAAGAAGAACTAAGTATAATGAACCACTGACCGCTTTGAAAGTTAAGTGAGGTGACGATTAAATGTACATAATGTCATAAAATATTTAAATTATCGCTAGGACTGTTTCAATTTCATCCTCGCGATCATTTCTTTTCATATTTATCATAGTTTGGTTTGTTGAATAAGGTAATTTTCAATTTAAGGGTAGTGTTTAGTCAAAATTTGACACTGTTGCAACTTTTTGGTATCTTGGTTTGTCCAGGGTTCTCGTTAGGTTAAGAAGTCTAAGCAGGAACATAAAGCCGTCAGGCACTTCATCCCTGTAAATTCGGCAACTCAACCATACGGGAATAGGTGGCGCCATTTACTCGCTATTACAGGAGACAAGGATGCAAATATTATGTGTATAATCCTGGGGAGAGTTCCTTTTAAACCAAATGGATGATTTACGAGGGCCAGTCTAAGGGCAAATAGAGCGAAAATGCCCATTCCCATGATTAACCTCTCTGGATTACTAGCAAGGGATAGGACCACGCATTCTGTGTCTAATAATTCTATGGTTCAAAGGAGTTCAAAGACCTGTCAAACCACTCGTTCTTAGTCTCCTTACCTTACTCTAAAGTATACTTCCTAGCATTCTCTTATTTATTATAGCAACACATTTGGTTCCAGAGTCTTTTTCTCATATCACACACAAACTATAATTTTCACCATGTATAAACATTATCTTGCCTGTGAAAGTGGCAAAAGATTTGAGAGACGACTCAATGTCAGAGACAACACTTAAACAGTGTGTGTCAGAATCCCTATAGGTATTTGGCGAAAGAAATGTTCGAGTGTCAGAATGATATATTTTAGAGACCCAACCGGGACCAGTTGCGAAAAATTGCAACTCAAGGGCCTCCGGCTGGGAATCAAATACGCGACCCTGCGAATCTAGTGCAGTGCTCTGCCAACTGAGCTACGAAGGCCGTTGCCGAGAGCGTGGTCACGAATCCTACATATGTCGGTGGCAATGCCGGTGAAGAGACAGGTATATTCAAGGAATATTTGGCATTAACACTCAGTAACATGAAATGATATAGGTATTTGGTGAAGGTAATCTTCGAGTGTCAGAATGATATATTTTTATTTATTTTTTGACACTCAAAGATTTCCTTCACCAAATACCTATATCATTTCATGTTACTGAGTGTTAATGCCAAATATTCCTTATGTCAGAATCCATGTCCTTTGAAACTACAACGAGTATTTCGTTTCATAAGTACGTTAAATCAGATTGAACGGCAATGCGAAGCCATTTTGAAAAGTCACCTTATAGCCATCGTTTTTTTAATAATTGTATTGAATGCCAAAAAGGTGTATCTACCTTTAACGTTCCTTCATTGTTCCCCGAAAGTTCTTGTTTACATTGTTTGAGGATTAAAACTCGCATTCTTCCAATGTTTAAGAGACCTTATCCAGCCGTAGTACGTACGTTTTTACTTTTACTAAAGTTCGCTACGAATCACTTGTGGTGCCAATCACATGCCAGACCCCATAAACTTAAGGAGAAGAAATTACCAACTTACATAAAGTTAGATTTCAATGTGCTGAAGTGTACATAATTGCGTGATGACATAAAACAAATTAAGCTTTGAAAGATAAAGATGGTCACCGGGAGTCGAGGACCGTACACATGGCCGCCACACACCCCACCGCGATATCACCTTGCCAAAGACCGCTTCGTATGGGCCATTCAGTCGCTAGAACTGGATAAAAAGGAAACAAACATTATGTTAAAGAATATTTCGATGTTATCAAATGAAATTAACGCGAGTTCGTGTTTGTTTACTTGGTGCCGCATTCTTATTCCAGTTTTTACTCCTTTGGTCTTACATTCATCCAAGGAAATCGACCATTAATACCGTAGTTGGAACCTCTGATCAGAAGTCCAGTGCAAATTCTCTGGTGAAACCAGTTATCGACCTGGTCAACGATTACTATCCTTTTGTCGATTTCAAGTTTGTTCTTCCAGAGTTCGTGCCAGTTGTTCACAGCTCATTAGACGTCTTCCTACTTGTCGTGGTAAACTCAGGGGCGAAAGGCGATGTGTGCCGAGAGCGTAGAGAAACCATCCGACAAACATGGGGCAGTTTGAAGTCTTGCGAGCAGTTATAAGCTATGAATAACACAGCAGTTAAAAATTTAAAGTGGAAACTGGTGTTTGTCGTCGGCAAAGCAGGACGTTGTAGGAAGGACGATGAACGTCAAGCAGAGGAAGCGAGACAACACAACGATATGGTGATAGGAAATATCGAAGATAACTACATCAACATTATTGTCAAATTATATATGGGACTAATGTGGGGATCTACGGTGAGGGTAAAATATATCCTGAAAACGGACGATGATGTTTACGTGCGAATACCCGGTGTACTTGAATACCTTGTTAAGGAGAACTTCCCAACTCACTTTTACGGAGGAAGTACCTATTGAAAAATACCGAAGTCAAGCGTCAGGTCAGAGAAAAATGGAGTATTGGTATGAAGTACTTCGCTGAGAAAAGTTATCCTCCGTACCATTCTGGAGCATTTATTCTTCTATCCACAGACCTTCTGCCGAGCTTATTCAAGTACGTGCACATCAGAAAGCCATTTTACATTGACGATGCTTATTTAGGAGTCGCAATGAGGGATTTGAAAGTTAATGTTACTGACATCGTGTCGTTTATGAAGATGAACATTGTAAATCATATTCTTAAGAAAACGATTGTGAGACTCTAGCAATAACTGCATTTGGGCACGGTGTTGATCCTCGTTTATTGAAGGAACTCCATACCAAACTTGAGTTGTTGTGTGAGAGGAATGTTACCGTGAAGTCTTGCTAAAAATTGTAAATTCCAAACTTTGGGCTCTCAGCTCAGTTGGTGCATTTTATTCCCTTTCCGTTCGCACTCCAGGTAATCTGACCGCGAGCAAAAGGCCTGGAACTAGCAGCACGATAAAAGTCTAGTTTCATATCTTTAGCTCCTTCCTGTCCGTGCTATTGCCTTGTCGAACTAAATTAAATTCGGCACGGGAATAGTGCGACGATAGCACGCCAGCCGTTTCAAACGTCGAATTTAATGCAGTCGCGCCGAATTCAAATTGTATAAATGCGAGCATTTGGTAACGGGAATTCGGTAACTAAAAACATACATTACCATAATTTATGAATTGAGTTCGACGCGGCCTCGGCACGACGTTTGAATCCATGTTGTGCTACTGCCGTGTAGCGCGACAGACCCTGTTGAATATAATTGACTTCCTTGAAAGTTTGCATGGTGATTGTAATAAAGTGAATCTAAGTTTGTAGAAACACCGCAGTATTTGTTTAAATCATGCTGAGCTTTCGACTTGTTGACTCAAGTCGTCTTCAGAGAATTTACCAGCCTGGCGTCACATAAACGAAACCACACACTACAACTGACGTGACATGCAGGCTGTGCTGACGAATTGTGTGGTGTGACGATCGGGAAGGGTACATGATACCTCGGCAGAATATGATGGAAACTCACGTCGTAGCGATAAATTCACATTTAACCTGCACTGGTGAAGTCAACTGAAAAAGTTAACTCGAGCGGGATTTGAACTCGCGCCTTCGGGAAGCCGGTCCGCCGCTCTACCTGTTGAGCTATCGAGCCAGAGAGCGGCGGACCAGCTTCCCGAAGATGCGAGTTCAAATCCCGCTCGAGTCAACTTTTTCTTTTGACTTCACGTCGTAGCGTTCGCAAAGGTTTAGCTTTGATGGTAATTTCATATCTGCGTAATGTTCTACTGGGGTGTTCTGTTATTCCTTTGATGCAGGGTAGTACCACGTAACTTCTTCTCGGTGTTTCAGATGGGGTGGCATGCAAGCCACGCTTGGAAAAACAACCATAAGATCGATTTTCAAAACGGGAAATTTTAAATTATGACCATTATCTTTTCTTCACTCCCATGTACCTGTTGAAGGCCACAGTTTGGTGGCCGAAAGCTCGAAAATAAATATTCTGGTCAGCCAACTTTTCTATTTTCTATCATGCCTTTACCTGAGGTATTTGGCTGGGCCGAGGTTCGTGGACTGGGTCGGAGAGATGGGAGCATGCCTCGTTTCATGGAATCATACTCTGCTGTAGTTACTTAGGGGAAAATAATGTCAGGCGACGGTCAGAAGTGTCGAAACAAGCTGATTATTGACACGGACTGCGGCGTAGACGATGCCCAAGCTCTGTTGTTGGCTCTGAGTAAGGAATATGAAGACTTCGTCGATATTCTGGCGATAACTTGTGTTGCCGGAAATGTTGCTGTGGACCAAGTTTGTATCAATGTTTTAAAGGTTCTTGAAGCCGCTGAAAGAACTGATATTCCTGTTTACAAAGGTGCTTACAAACCTCTGCTAGGTGAGTGCATTTAGAGCTTCAGGATTTCATCACTTCAAGTCAGTCGTCTCACTGTACACCCGGTTTGAAATCTACAGTTTCTACGGGATTACACCATGTCTCCTTTTGATGAGTGAAATCGTCTGGTATTGGCCAGAAAATTACTAGTGTGCCCATTGGGATGCTGAGGGTTAGCTAAAAATGGATATGGATATGGAAAGATATTGCCAGTTGAACTGAAAGAGAATGGTAGACATGGTTTTCAGTAAAAATTTTCAAGAGAGATTTCGGGGCTTATTCTTTTCTTCGTAACGTGGTTCCAAAAGGGATTACGCAACTGAAGTAGAGTCCTGTCCATATTAATAGTAAACATATATTCAGATTTACTTTTGATAAGGGATGTTGTAAAGGTAAAGGTGTCTTTATTCATATGGAATAACCCTATCAGACAACTCCCCTCATGGGTCCAGTGTTACTCCAGGAGGAAGCCGGAGTACCCAGAGAAAACCTTTGGTGTTTGGTGGAGCAAAGCTGGACAGCACCTTTTACATGTTGTCGCAAATTAGAGACAAACACGTTCATAGGATTAATGTATTAAGTGACTGCATGACTTGCTTGTTGCATGAGGAACAGTTTATATTGAACTTGATTGGTTGAATGATTCAGATATATAAAATTACATTCACATTCTAACACTTTTTTGTTGTTGCACTTACGTATATACAGTTTGACTCACTTGTCTGTATAGAAGTTACGTGTTACATGTAAATATACTTTCCAAACCCACAGTGTAGATTGTCCATCATTCGATTCTAATATAAGAAAGAACCTCCGCTCGCTGTTCTCGATTGTCGAGACACAATGCAACTAACACACAGCTGATGATCGAGACACATGTGACCAAAGTAACTTTAATCATAACACTGAACTGAGCCAGGAGTTTTTTTTTATTAAGTGCAGGAGATTTAATTATTTTTAAGGTTACATATATGATTTTCTCAAATAGCTTGTACTTTAGTTCTTCAAAAGTTCTCATCAAATTTTAAGGCAGTAATCTGGAAAGCTGTTTGATTGTCACCATGTTGTTGTCTTTGAAACCATGTGAAGGCAGTGTAATTTTGGTTCTCATGGTCAAAATCTACAGTGCAGCTTTGGCAATGATTTTGGCAATTTTTCCCATTGAACAATCAATGGTTACATTGAGATAAGTAGTCTCCATTCTTTCATCTCATTTTTACAACTGGGACCTTAGCTAGTAGGAGTGATGGTTTAGACTTTGGAAGGGCCTGGTAGACTGGTTGTTTGCACAATTTGATTGGAAAATTAAATTCAAACCCTGAACACAAAGTAAATTATTCGATAAATGAGTGCTCAATGATGTTGAGTTGAACCTGGTAAATAATTTTATGTTTTCTTGCCCTCAGTTACTAACTTCTTGTGTTAGGCAGGATAATTGCCACAGAGGTACCAGGCAGAAAGCGAAGTCTTGTTATGAATATAATTGCCCAGCAAATAATTTTTTAAAAATGCATAGTGCATGCATTACGACTCGTGAATTAAAAAATATTTTATTACAGCTAACGTTTCGTCACTTCACCCGTACAATCATCAGAGCATACATGAATACAGGTGTTCAGGTCTTATATATCTTATTACATTTAACGTTTCGTCACTTTACACACAACCTTTGTAATGGACCTAAACACCTGTATTCATATATGCTCTGATGATGTTACGTGTAAAGTGACGAAACATTAGCTGTAATAAAATATTTTTTAATTCACGAGTGTCAATGCGTGCACTATGCCTTTTTAAAAAATAATTTGCTGGGCGATTATATTCATAACAAACCTTGTGTGATGGGTAAAAAAGTATGTTTCATGGCAAGCAACATTTCCACCCTTCGTTTTTTTATTATCGACGTAGCTAGAACACTGATTCTTTATTTCTAAATGTTCATAGCTCATGGTTTGGACGCGTCGTTTTACCATGGCAAAGATGGACTAGGCGATGCCGCGGATATTCCAGAACCAGATGCGAATCTTCTGAAAAAAGAACACGCGGTTGACGTCCTGGTAAATCTTGCCAAGGAAAATGTTGGGGAGATAACGTTGGTGGCGATTGGTCCGCTGACCAACCTTGCCCTTGCTTGCCAAATGGACCCCTCCTTTTGCACAAACATCAAAAAGGCTGTGTTTATGGGGGGTAACACCGAAGCAAAAGGAAATATTTCCGTCTGCGGTGAGTTCAATTTCTTCTTCGACCCTGAAGCAGCGTACATTGTTCTTGATGAGCTTTGCTGTCCTATGGAACTGCTCACCTGGGAAATATCTATGCGGTGTACCCTGAATCAGGAATTCATGTCGCAGTATTTGAACCAGAATACCAGAAAAAGTGAGTTTCTGAAAAAGATATCTGCTGCTTCAGTTAAAATGCATAGTGAAGGAATACGTGGTCTCCCCGAGGATTACGTTACGTGTGATCCATTAGCGGTTGCTATGGCTCTCCAGCCTGACGTTGTTTTAAACGAAGAAGACGTTTTTGCAACTGTGGAACTACAGGGGAAAAATACCCGAGGCCAGATGGTGATTGATTGGCGTTGCATCTTAAACAAAAAGAAAAACATTTTGATCCCAGTAGAAATTGATATGACGAAGTTGAAGTCATTGATGATCAAGTCTTTGCAATGAAAGTCTTAAATTTTTTTCTTCTTTGTTATGATTTTCATATATTATTAATTTGTAATATCAGAGTTTCCTGCACAATTTTGACAAACATATGACAAACATGCTCCTGAGTTTTTTGAAAACATCAGAAACCCGCTATTAATTGGAACACGTTGAGAAACTCCGTGTGTTCCCGTTGCTAATCGTCTTCCCAGTCACGTGTTTTTTCTCAAGTTTTGTGGGAAGGTATTTGATTGTTCCTTTAGATCATTAATATTAAAACTTTCCCTACGGGGGCCATAGGTGTCGCCGCAAAAGCAAACGTCTTGCAGTAGAAAGTCTGAGATAAAAGCGACAAAATCAACGATAGGACATTCAGATTCAGATCCTAATCATAACGAAATATCCTGTGCAATTCTCTTTATATATTCCATCTATTTCTATCGATTTGGTCTGTTAATGAAGTCCATTTCGAATCTCGAGAACGTTTAATTTTGTCGGAAAAACATCGCACTAGCGAAGTAAACATAGGGTTCCTGTAACGTTCCGACATCTTGCCTCAAGGGCTGGTCGAAGTATTATTCAAGGTTTAGCAAAACAGACTAGCTTTACACCGTTCTCTTGTCCATTCCATTATGACTATGTTTTAACCGATTGTTCCAAGTGATTTTCATGTTTTGAAATTTTCCCGTTTTGTCTGGAAAAAGAACCGAAAGAGAGGTGACGCAGGGCGCATCGGCAATTTGAAACAAACGTAAACAATAGAGTGGAGTAGAAAATCGCTTCGTGCCGGTCATCTTTATCGTTTGGACACATATTTCACTGATTCCATTCATTGAAACTGCAGGTATAGATAAACTTACGAAATAAAATGAACTACTTGGATTTCCCTTTCGGGATTTTCCAGTTTCAAATTCCCAAACAATCAGTAATCAGAAACTGAAACTGGTCGGCTCTATTGTGTACGTTGGCGTGAAATTGCCGAAGCGATGCTGCGTTATCCCTCTTTCGGTTGTTTTTCCTGATAAACGGCAAACGTTCAAAAGGTGAAACTAGCTTCGAACAATCGGTTATAACAGTCGTGGAAGGAATTGACAAGAGTAAAGGTAGTCCGTTTTGCTAAATTCGACCAGTCCTTGAGACGAGATGTTAGAACGTTACAGGAACACTACGAAGTGCGGTTTTCTCTAATGAAATTAAACGTTCTGCAGAGTCGAAATAGACTTTATCAAAAGCTCAAATCCATATAGAAATAGATGGAGTCGATAAGTGAATTGTATGTACCACGGGATATTTCGTTATGATTCGGATATGAATCTGAAAGTGAATGTCTGGTCGTTGATTTTGCCCCCATTTTATCTCAGACTTCCTACTCTTGCCCCCTGTTGGGGAAATGTTAGCCACTGGTCCTAAACTAGTCCTTTTTGCTTTTGCCATGAGAATTTTACATTTCCCGTTAGCTGTGAGACTTTTGGGTTTGCCGTGAATCGTTTTCCTTTTGCTGTGACACCTATGGGCCACCGTAGTTCCCACGCTGAATAGAAAAGGTTAGGGTTAGGTTAGGATTAGAGTTTAGGTTTAGGTTCAGGGTTAGGATTAGGGTTAGGGTTTGCGTTAGGTTTGGATTAGGGTTAGGATTAGGGTTACGATAAGGGTTAGGATAAGGGTTAGGGTTAGCGTTAGTGTTAGGTTTAGGGTTAAGGGTTGGGCTTAGAATTAGTGTTAGGGTTAGGGCTTGGGTTAGGGATTACGGTTAGGGTTAGGGTTACCGTTAGGGTTGGTGTTAGGGTTAGGATTGGTGTTAGGGTTAGGATTAGGGTTAGTGTTAGGGTTAGTGTTAGGGTTACGGTTAGGGTTAGAGTTAGGGTTAAGTGTTGGGCTTATGATTAGTGTTAGGGTTATGGTTACAGTTAGGGTTAGTGTCATAGTTGCGGTTAGGGGTTAGGGTTAGGGTTAGTGTTAAGGGTTGGGCTTAGGATTAGTGTTAGGGTTAGGGGTTACGGTTAGGGTTAGGATTAGGATTTGAGTTAGGATTAGGGTTAGGATTAGTGTTAAGGTTAGTGTTAGGGTTAGGTTAGGGTTAGGGTTAGGTTTAGGATTTGTGTTAGGGTTTGGATTAGGGTTTGGATTAGGGTTTGGATTAGGGTTAAGATTAGGGTTAGGATTAGGGTTAGGTTTAGGTTTAGGGTTTGGATTAGGGTTTGGATTAGGGTTAGGATTAGGGTTAGGATTAGGGTTAAGATTAGGGTTACGATTAGTGTTAGGGTTAGGGTTAAGATTAGGGTTAGGGTTAAGATTAGGGTTAGAGTTAGGGTTAGAGTTAGGGTTAGGGTTAGTGTTAGGGTTTGGATTAGGGTTAAGATTAGGGTTAGGATTAGGGTTAAAATTAGGTTTAGGATTAGTGTTAGGGTTAGGGTTAAGATTAAGGTTAGGGTTAGGTTAGGGTTAGAGTTGGGGTTAGGGTTAGGTTAGGGTTAGGTTTTCAGGGTTAGGGTTAGAGTTAGGATTAGAGTTAGGGTTAGGATTAGGGTTAGAGTTAGGGTTAGTGTTTGGGTTAGGGTTAGGGTTAGGGTTAGGGTTTGGATTAAGGTTTGGATTAGGGTTAAGATTAGAGTTAAGATTAGGGTTAGGATTAGTGTTAGGGTTAAGGTTAGGGTTAGGGTTAGGGTTAAGATTAGGGTTAGGGTTAAGGTTAGGGTTAGGGTTAGGCTTTGGGTTAGGGTTAGTGTTAAGGTTAGGGTAAGGGTTAAGGTTAGGGTTAGGGTTAGGGTTGAGATTAGGGTTAGGGTTAAGGTTGGTGTTAGGGTTAGGGTTAGGGTTAGTGTTAGGGTTAGGGTTAGGGTTAGAGTTAGGGTTAGTATTTGGGTTAGGGTTAGACCAAGTGAAAATGGCGATTTTTGGCAAATTTGACCTGGTAAGTTAAATCCCTTGGGAATTGTTACGCCAAGTTAAA
>JBAHVQ010000095.1:749189-759758 GCA_036872915.1 Nanipora kamurai
GGAAATTTGACCTGGTAAGTTAAATCCCTTGGGAATGGTTACACCAAGTGAAAATGGCGATTTTTGGCAAATTTGACTTGGTAAGTTAAATCCCTTGGGAATGGTTACACCAAGTGGAAATTTAACAGCTGAAGATGGGGGAAGTATCTTCCAAACTCAACTGGTTCAAGAAACGATAAAACTAAAATTATCACGAAAATCTACTTGAAATAAACTTTTCTAATTTCAGTCATTTAGGACAAAATAGAAACAAATTTTGTCGGGTGGAAAATTTCAAAGAAAGTAAAGGGTTTAGTCATTTTTCTTTTAATTTTTATTTTATTTCTATTTTTATTTGATTTTATTTTTAAAATAAAATTAAAACTAAAAAATAATTTTATTTCATTTCTATTTATTTTTACTTTTACATTTATTTTATTCTATATGTTTTAATTTTATTTTTATTTCACTTTTGTTTTTATTTAATTTTAATCTTATTTATTTTATTCTTCAAATAAAATACAAATCATCGCAAAATAAAAGTGAAAATAAATTAAAAACATGAATTTAATTTAAAAAAGAAATTAATTTTATTTGCCTTCCATTTAAGTACATATCATATCTAAAATTGTCAAGTGGTGAAAAATTTGTCAAAACTGTGGGTAACCCTTCGCCCTTTTTGATGAGTTTTTTGGTCCTTTGAAATTAGGAGACACGTTACGCCAGAACAAGTCAAATTTGGCTAAGTTATAAATAAGTTTAAACAAACTCTCGAAAGTTCTCAAGTAGCTCAAAAATCGTCAAAATCTATTGGTTTACCCCTTTTTTTTGGTCACATTTTTCGACGATGATATCCATTTTATGACAATTATATCGATCCCCCTCATCTTAAAAATCCTGGAGGAACACTAAACACTGATACTACCAACTCGAAAAACATTTATTGTATCAAATCTATCAGAAAATCAATTAATTATAACACAATTGAAAAAACGCTTGCAAAAAGAAAACCTGATACATCATTGTCATAATATGTAACTGTTTTTCCATTGATAATTCTAGCTCTTTCCAAATTAAAGAACAGTGCTTCTGGTTTTGTCACACTCTCCTAGGAGCATCTTTCTAAAACAGACAAATCTGTTACGTGTAGGCCATTTACACTTTTGAGATTGCACAATGAAATCACTTTAAACTTAATATACGATTTAAAATTACAAGTCACAGATCAAAAAAATTGTTGATATATTAACGCTTCAGTCTCCAGACCCCTGAAAGTTTGTAAAATACATTTCTTTAGCTCAAGTAGAAGAATGAACTCGGGTAGAGAATAATGATGTTAGATGTTATTCCGAGTGACGAACCATACCGGACAAGTAGAGAAAACTCTACTTGGCCTGGCAGAGATTCGAACCCGCGACCTTCGGTTTACTAGTCCGACGTTCTACCAACTGAGCTACAGGTCAAGTTGCGAGGTGGTGGCGAAATGATCTTACTTGGTCTCTTGATATTTCAAAACGTATACTAGTTTCCTCCATATCGGGACATTTAAATCCTATCTGATTTTAAATAACTTATGTATTTTCATTATTCTCTACGTGCGTTCATTCTTCTACTTAAGCTATTTAAAATCAGATAGGATTTAAATGTCCCGATATTGAGGAAACTAGTATATGTAACTAGTATACCTGCACCATAGCTTGTCGAACCTCGCCGTTGCTATTCGGAACTAAGTAGTTGATTCTGATTGGTCAAACTGATAACAGTTCATTTGATTTGATAATTGAGAGGGTGTTGAGAAGGTGTGCATCACCAATCATAATTGGTGTAAGAAAGCCCTTGTGATTTGGCCAATCAAACACTATTAAATACCATGGCGAGGTTCGACAAGCTACCGTTCGAGTTTTCACGGACTGTATTACAGGCGTAATTCAGGCTGTACACAGGCAAGTTAAACTGGGCCAGCCCGACTCATCTAAAGAACTCCTTAGTGATTCTAGTTCTATTATCTCCACATAGCTTTATTCAAGATGTCTTTACCTTACATCCTTTACTGTCCAGGGCCTGATAGACTTCTCTCCATAAACTTTCGCTTGACGAAACACATCCACCACTAAACGAGTAGATAACCGATGAAGTAGAAGCATATACAAAAGCAAATTGATTCGTTTATAAATAGGAAAAGGACTCGTAGTCGACTTTTAAAAATTAATCTTTAATCTTTAATGACAGGCAAAAAGTAAGTTTAATCCTTTCCATTTTCGTCTGGCAAGGAAAGACAGCACCATTATCTCGTCGAGTCTGCAACTGCTGTATACTGCTAAATTACAAAAAATAGGTCCACTTCCCAAGTCCTGGGTGCTCAAAACACGATTATGTTATATCCAGAATTATAAGTTAGTTTTTCGTTGTATTTCAACCATCGTTTGGTGGGCTGTTACAGCTTGAGAGGACAAAACCTTTCCGAATTCAGAAAAAGTATACAAAGGACATTCCAACTTTATTTTGCAATGTCTCCAGCATGGGGATTTCAAAATTATCACTAATACAGGATTATGCTAATCGGCATTTGAACAGCCGGCGTCCGGGTCGTACAGTGAGGAATGCGGAGTTAAGATACTCAATTTTTCGGTAAATCAGAAGGTGAAACGGATGGCCGCTTGGAAAACCTTAACTTGCTGGTAAAAAGGAGTGAAAATGGTTCTTTTGGTTGGTAAAATACGTTAAGCAGGCCGGTAAAACAGGCTGCGACGTCCGTAGCCCGGCCACTTAAAACAATGATTTTTTTGCCAACGGACCTTATTGAAAGAGTGCTATCTCTCAAACATAAAACTCTATGTACCTTAGATGGTTTGTCTGTTTGTGGATCAAACACCTTGTCTACCAATCGTAGTCCAAGCTCTTGCCTTAGTTGAACCATGTACTGTCGCATTTGATCTAGAATGCAAGAAATTATTTCCACAATTTATGTACCCTAGCGTAAAACTTTACCATATACCAAACTCTGTGCACAGACACGACGTACGACAAAGGGTTGCTGTGACTTCTCCTTCCTCGTGTTTGAATGTGACTCAAATACGATGAATGTGAGAACGGAGAAAAGCGTGCTTCTTCGTAATTCATACGCAATAACCCAAGTGTTTGTATCACCGCTTTCTGACAATAGCAGAACAAACTTCAGTAAATAGGGTGGGAGAATTTCTGTGCTCCATATTCTATCCCAACACTGGTACTAACCGGTTATTCTATAATGCAACATCTTTTCACCAGAGGCCCGGAAGACATTCCTGGTCTCAACAAATGTAGCATTTTCCCTCCACGAAAATCGTTTCTCCTTGCAATATTTTGGCTAATTTTCCCGTAGATCACTCCGCGTCATCACTTCCAAGAAAGCGATACTTTTTACTTTACTCCCCCATCAGAAAATCCTAGTTGTATCCCTGCATGTCACCTCTCAGAGTGTATTAACACCCTTGCCTTTCAAAAAATACAACTCAGGTATGAAGTTCTACATACAGTACAAAGCTCACCTGAATCTTGTCTTGAACTGGGTTTTTGATACATGGCATTGAGGGGAAATTTTGGATCACCAGGAATGTCAAAAGCAGTCACTGCTAGAGTCTGCAGCTCTTTTCTACCTTGCTCCTTTGATTGGCACTGAACCAAGAAAAAGGTTCACTGACATCAAGCGGAATACGTGACAACACAAACACAACACAACACAGTACAGTATTTGATAACACAGAGTAAGAACGTTTCACGGTGGTGAAGAATCGAAAGTTTTAAGACGGAAAAATGACGTAAGACAAGAAGACGGCAGTATGTAACTAGTCTAGATAAGCACAGTTGCTGTCTATATTTGTAAATGAATTGTACAGATCAACTCCTTTGGACGAGTTCGGCCCCAGAGGAGAATCATGGGTAATTAGCACGAAATTCCAAAGAAGCACCTGACCAGTGGCGGTTACGGATCAAGGTTTCCTTTGTTGTTTGTCCTCATTACCCACGATTCACTGCTAGGGCTGAAATCTTCAAAAAATTGGTTGGAAAAACAGCGGTCAGGGTTTTGAGTAGACTTTTTTGCGAGTGTTTTTTACTGGTCTGCGTGTGTCACTTCCAACAGGTACCTAAATTTGTAGGTTCAAGTGAAAACACGTCAGCTTTATTGGGTAATATTTTAAAAAACGATGATTTTTTAGTATGATTTTTTAAATCGGTTCAAAAAACGAACCCCTCAACACGCTAATTTGCGAAGGAAGTTTTTAAATTAATGTTTTCTAAGCCGAGAAAATTTTAAGAGAAAAACGAGCGTGTCTTTGTCACATATAAGGATACGACACGGTTATGATTTTCCTTTATGTTTTCCTCATGAATTATTGATGAGTTTTTGAAGTGTTATTAAATTATCCCCAACGAAGTATTATTAAACTATCCCCTTCTCAGAAAGGTTGTTGCCAATCTTGTTTTCCCTTGCATACACTGAAACTGAATAAAATTTTTATGCAGTGCACTTTTGAAACATTAATTCAAAACTCGATCTTGTCACTTTAAGTGTACACTTCAACTCTGTCTTAACAGAATAAATACTTATATGCTCCATCTGAACTCTGGTTTTGGATGCAAGGAAAAACAGACTAATGTAATCTCACCCTCTGCAATTTCTTTAAACATTCTGTGATGTACAAAGTTAGATAGATCATTACTCGGTCAGCATCACTCTAAAAGGAAAACAGCACACTCGGATAAAATATGAGGAATCCAAATCACAGAGTTGACTTGGTATTGGAATTGCAGTCTCATGCCATTAATATTATACTTTAGTCCAGTAGAATCTTTTTGGCATGTAATTTGTTGCACATGGTCACTTGTATTCACAATATGTCTACCAACCAAAAGTTTCATCTAAGATTCTTTGTAGTAATAACTAAACTAGTCCAAACCTTAATTTCATAGCTTTTGAAGAAGATATTTGCTTTGAAGTAGTAAATGGATTCCTCAATTATGTCTGTAGAGCCATCTATAGTAAAGATTAAAAATAAACACTGGAAAAATCACAACAGCATAGCACAGGGTTCAAATTAGGAATTACAAATGCATTTGCAAAATTTTCTTCTACACTTAGGCATTGTATTCCCTCTCCAAAGAACCCATACATTTATTCCAAAGCTAACATCAATATGACTCTATTTCAGAAGAATTTAATAGTTCGGACCATAAAATCATAGACACATCTCATAAGTGTAGTGGCAGCTTGATACAGCTGTTTGAGAAGATATGAAATCTATTTCCGATTCTAGTATTTCTCATTCTCTGAAGACATAACTTATATATTGTTAGTCTTGCAATTGCAATTACTTCAATTCTCATTATGATTTAAAAGAAACAAGAAATTGCATTTCGGTGCAAGAGTTGTAGTGACTTTTACAATGTAATGAAACTTGAATCGTGGCGACTGTTGCAAATCCAACAAATGAATCATAATTGAACAGCTGAGATTCTTGCAACTGCAGTTCTTCAGGATACTAGCAAAACAGTATTTGCAAAAAACTTTGACTTGACATTCACAAAACTTGATATGCAATTTGAAAATTGCAAACCATTAATTTGAACCCTGTAGCATTTACATTTTGGGATGGTACAAATGAGAAATATCTGGTATATATAGAATAACAACCAAAAGTACCAGTATGTAGGTACTGTACAGTAAGTCTAGCTCAAACATAAAGTGTTTTTAGCATACAGTTAATAATGTTAGAAAGTTTATTGGAGCCACTACTGGTAATACACTAACTCAAACATATTCCTGACAAGCACAGCCTTTTTTACTTTGTTACTGCTCACAAAAGTTGATTTTACGAAAAGACCATTTCTGTTAAAAACTGCCTTTTTCTATTTTGTTCTAACACCTCACAATTTCATTCTTGTGATGGTTGATCATTTTGGCTGCTGAATCCCCTGCACCCACCAAGCCCAGAACAAATTTTGAACAGACAAAATTAATAAGTGTAAAACTACTTTGTATCTGGCAGTTATGATATTGATATGCTCACAGTCTTACCAAGGTTATTTGCACTAAGTAACATGGTGGCATTTCAGATAACCAGCAGAAGTTTGTCAAGCTTGTAATTTCATGTCAGTCCATACCATGTCAGTCTTAATAGGTACATGGTTAGAATATCTCACCGGTCATCAGAAGGTTGCAGGTTCAATTCCTATCTGGGACTCAGAAGTCATTTTCCTGAGATCATGAGCTTCACGAGTGTTCACTGATCATTTGATAAATGCCAAGCTCCCACGTCAACAATGTTCGTGTTCGGCTTTCAATGGTTGCCATTTCCTTGTCAAGTTGCAACTAATTAGGATATCTCATAAGGAGATCAAGCTGTTCAGAGTTTTAAAAATCAAGGACCCTTCTTCCCGAAGCAACAGTCAAGTGTTAATATCCCACATGTAGAAACTGTGAGAAATTGCAAATGTTTAAGACTGACTTTTGGTTATTTATTTTACACAGTTATTTTTCAAAATTTACAAAGACATTTGCCAATGAGTAAACCTGTTATGATAAATGTAGTAACTATTGACTCCTTCCTGTCTGTATAGTTCCTCGGCGACCTGTGGAGACTTTAGTATTTAACTCTGGCTAACACCAGACGATTTTACTTGTCTAGGGGAAAGTCCTGGGACAGGAAAGAGTTAGAGATTGTACATTTATCGGACAGTTGCAGACAAATATGTGGCAGTACTCAAAGTCACAGTGGCTTGCAAGCAGGCTCTCTTCATTTCTACCAAGATGGTGAGCAATGCAAGCAACTAACGTTTTAAACTGTAATAAATGTTCCACAATCCATGTCCCCTTCAACGGTTATTCTGGAATTGATCGTTGAAGTTGGAAGGGCCAACGAAAGGTGCAACGAGTTGACTGAATACAAACTGACTTTGCCAACCACCTAGTTTGTACTTGAACAAAACGAAATTTATAATCAATTTCAAGCAAGATTATGCTAACGAACTTAAGATTACTATCTCAACGTAGTCATTTCCAGCCAAGTTTTTGAATGATGTATTCATTAAAGACTACAATAGTGCACAAGAAAATGTTTACCCTGTCGTTCCCAATCACCATCCGGCATCCGAATTGACATATCATTGAAAACGCCACCTTTCAATCTAAGGTTACTCCGAAAGCAGTTTAACAAAAGTAGGGTTCAATTAAGTTAAATACAATTATAAATGAAAAAAGAAATACCTCCTGGTGGAGCCGGTCCCTTGAATTTGCTGTTTAGTGGCAACAAGGCCATGTTACCGAGCGAACGAGGTGCGGTAAGCGAAGAATGGTACGCCTAGAAAAACACAAAAAAGCACAGGAAAGTCTTCCGAGAGTCCACATTGGTAATAATTCATTCAATCTTCTACTTACAGGCATATCTGAAGGGAAAATAAATTCTTTGGGTACGCCTTTCCTATGTTTGGGAAAGACCAAGAAAACGGAAGTTGCAGCACATTACCCAAAGACGCTTTCGGGCATTTGACATTCCCTGTTTCCGTGTTTAATGGATTCTACAGCGTCCTGTAATTATCCCTACAACATCCCTAGATGCCTCGCATTGTCACCGATTCTCCTTTTTCCCCATCAGGTTTTCGCGCGCATTTTTGACAGACATTGATGGACTGTACAAAAACGAAACTGCAAAAAGCATTCATTGTGTTTCGTGATTTGAATTTAACAGATACATAAAGTTTGAAAAGTATCTAAAACGTCTTTCACTGCTTTACAAGTTATACGATATGGCAAAAACCAGAATATTTGGAACCCCGTCGGAACCTCTTTTCAACAATTGTTTTGGATTACCTCCTGCTCTTCTTGAAGATTCTCTACATGTCCTCGCCGAAAATAATGAAAAGAATATGGAAATTGCAAACGAAAAACAAGGTTATTTCAAAAATGGAAAAACTGCCGGTAAATTACGTAGTTTTCGTAAAAGAAACGAATTGTTTTAGTGATTATAAAGAAACCCGAGCCCGAGTTTCTTCGAAGGAAACTAACCGAAAATTTGATTTTCTCTGTTTTTTTTTAGAATATATATTTATCCTTTGTGATGTTTTAAAACTGCCAATTGAAGCCAGATATCTTGCGGTAGAAATATATGACAGGTTGTTGGACTTAAAGCCTTAATAATTTGACGGTTCAAGTTGATTTCAAATCTACAGGGGCTACGGAGTTGGAGAGGAGCTGGGCTTTAGCCACCCAGTAATTTTCTGAAGTTTAGTGAAATCATGATTATTTACGATTCAATTCTTTGCTATTAAAAAATTTTCGCCTAAACAAATGCAATCCCAGATCAACTACACCCCTATGTGAAGATCACGCTGGCCAGCCCCCAGTACAAAATAGACTGCGCCGCAGATGAACTATCATATACATGTTGTTTGGTTTGAGTGGTGGAATCTGCATATCTGGAAAACATGGAAAGAACAAAATTTTCCTTAGATGATTTGCTATGAAATTTGGGCATGTTCTGATCAGCGCTAAAATTTGAGAATCAAAACAAAAATTAATTTCATTCCGTTCCCATTTTAAGCAAATTGAAATGTTATAAGTTGATTAGGTGGCAGACCTCAAGTGCAAGGAGGAAAAACAGTTGCCCAGGTCCTGAGGTGAATAAAGGAAGGGTAAAAATATTCCCCTCTATTTCACTTAAATCATGTAAAACAAAACATAATCCGAACAACAGCATCTTGAAAATTCGAGATTAGAGTCAAATCAAGAAGAAAAAGTGAATCAGTGATATTTCGACTTCGTTACAAAATCCTCGTTAGTCTGATGATTGGGAAAAAAGAGACGAATGGACTAATAATCTGTTAATTAGTATTCACATATTGCTCGATGGTTTATTTTATCCTATGGTTCATATAGGTTTATGTCCAAACATGTATGTGGCTTGTATGAGTTTGTTCAGTGTTCCTCAGCTAATGACAAACAAAGTGACTGGAAAGAAGTTGAAGAGAGAATCAGTGTGCAAATGCCATTAAGACTCCTGTCTTGTGTACAGCTTGCAAGCAAGCTTTCCTCGCACTGCAAGGTTATTTACAGATAACTATTCATTTTTTTTTCTCTTGCCTTTCATTTGTTTGTCCATTTATGCAGCCAACAATTTACTTATCCATCCATCCATAAAACAATACTAGTAAAATGGAGAGCAAAGCCCTGAATAAACTACGACCCAGATTGAATCCCCAAAGGGTTAAAATATAGGAAATAGCTCCTCAATTCTTTGGAGAAACGGACATGATGCGCGCCATTCCCACATGGTATAACTCTCATAACTTTCTTGTCACCCTTCGTTACCTCACAAGTTTCTCGTTTCTAACCATCATTTTGTTTACTAACAGATCAAAAATGCAAAATGAGCCCTTTTACAAAACGATGCATTATGAGTAATCAGAACTAAATTTAAAATGCTTCCTTCTTCCAGTCAGTTTCAAAGGAAACACTTGACCTATGACAGCAAAGCTCAAGTTGTTCTTTTTTTCCATTTAGTTGTAATTACCCATGATGCACCGTTTTCATCGAAGGGCTTACTCATAATTATTCAGATCAGTGTGTTTCTTTCTTTGTTTATTCTCTTCATCTTGGTTTGTCACTCGGAATAACATCTAACATAGAGAGAGGCCCACAGGTTTGTCAGCTTTGCTGTTAGTGTTAGCCTCTTTAAATAAAGTTTCATCATAATCATCATCATAACATCATTATTCTCTACCCCAGTTCATTCTTCTACTTAAGCTATTTAAAATCAGATAGGATTTAAATGTTCCGATATGGAGGAAACTAGTATATGTTTCGAAATATCAAGATCCCAAGTAAGATCATTTCGCGACCAGCTCCCAACTTGAGCTGTAGCTCAGTTGGTAGAGCGTCGGACTAGTAAACCGAAGGTCGCGGCTTCGAATCCCTGCCGGGCCAAGTAGAGTTTCCTCTACTTGTCCGGTATGGTTCGTCACTCGGAATAACATCTAACATCATTATTCTCTACCCGAGGTCATTCTTCTACTTAAGCTATTCCTTCCCTTCTTCTGCACTCTTTCTATCGTGTATTGGTATTCTTATTCAATTATCATTTCTTTATTATTTTGGTTATATCTAAATTAAATTTTTTCGTTCATGTAGGCCTTAACGGCAAGTAAAGTGAGACGATATCTGAGTTCTCAGAATCATCATTTCACAAACTACAGTATATTGAAGTCAGAACTGCGAATTCTGAAAACGCTAGATCACAGCCTCCCAGTGCATTCCCCTCTCACATACGTGGAGACCATCTTGGAAATCCTAGGTATGGAAAACGTCTTGAGTTTTTGCTTCATTTGACCTCATAAAAGCTGACGAAAGATTAATGAACTACCACAAATTGTTTTAAAATGTACAGGTAAGGTATCTGAAAGAAAGTCCAGTACTTTTTCTACGTGTTTATTAATTCAGAAAAATTTCGCCAAGTGATATAATTGGAATGGTTTCAATACCTCTAAATTACGTATTTGCTGAAACCTCAAAATAAGAGCCGTATATGTATGAATGAATGAATGAATGAATGAATGAAT
>JBAHVQ010000095.1:759858-775299 GCA_036872915.1 Nanipora kamurai
AATCAATCAATCAATCAATCAATCAATCAATCAAAGAACGAACAAACGAATGAATGAATGAACGAACGAACGAATGAACAAATGAACGAACGAATGAATGAATCAATCAATCATTCAATCAATGAACAAATAAATCAATTGATCAACCGATCAATCGATCGATCTGTCCATCCACCCATTAAGCGATAAATCGATCTTTCGATCGATGGATCAAGCCATCGATCGATTAATCCATTAATCGATCATCTTTTCAGAAAAACCGTTCTTGTCATCCTTATATAGAAATACCGGATGTCTTTCGATAAGCAATCCGAATTAACTACGAGGATTTTCATCCTGTGTGGTGATTTCAGGCGATAGAAAGCGATATAATCTGTAATCTGATTAGCAACGAGAATTTTCTACCCGAAGGTTATTCAGTGTTACGGGAAGTTCAAGTTGTCTAAATATGAACAAAATTAGGGAAGCACTAGTTCAAGAGCTAACGCCACGTTAATGCAATAATTCCCATGTATTCGTATTTACTGTCTTTTCATCGACCATTTTCACTTTTTCGTCTCGGCCGTCATATATCTTCAATACATATTTTTTGGTGGCTTCCTTCGTCATGTACACCAACTGCATGATCAACACGGACGCCGTGCACTTCGTCATTTAAATGTCTACATGGTGGCTGATTGTAAATGCTCAATAACGTCTTGCGTTAATTGGCCACAGTTAGTTTAGATAAATTCAATACATGGAATTACTAATAAAGGATCGGGAAGTTGAATCTGTTGTGACCCGACAGAGTGTTTGATTTAAGCTCATGACGCACGGCTTAACATTTGCTGATCAACATTCTTCAACATCTGTTCCAATGCCTTTTTAATGAATTCTCAGCGGGCAGGCGCAAAAGCAAAAATTTTTCTAAAACTCGGAACACTAATTGATGGGTTGTTGCCAGTGGCATTGATGGGGTGCTGGTGGTACAGCGGCAGTACACGTGTTCCTCACTTCTGTAAAAAGGGTTCGATTGCAGCTCCGTGCGTGATGCCTGATTAAAGTATCCTTAGTCATATGTAAGAAGAGTTGTCTAGTTTGGTTCTACCAAGCACGACAGGATTTCTCCGGGTATTCCGGCTTTCACCTGTAGTAACTTGGACCCGTGAGGAATGGCTCTCACTGAACCTCTAGGGAAAATACCTTAATTATCTGATTGGGATATCCAACTGCAGTATAAACAAATACATTGATGAATAAATAAAGACACTTTGCGCCTTATAGTAAATGTCCGCCTGAGCACCTTAGCCAAAGAAAGTGGTGCGGGAGGGGGAAATCTTTTGTCTTTATATCTACTTTGAATCACGAAAACAATTAACATATTTCACCACTCTACAGAATTTACTCTTTACTTGCAAACGCGGAAAAATGAAACCACAAATTTCCCCGGGGCAAAAATATAGTGATTAGTGGGTTAAATCCGATGACTGGGGGTATTTGTCAATCCCTCGGATGTTAAAAGTGTTGGAAGAAAGGCAAGTCCGATTATTTGGGGGAACTGCCTTCTAGATGATAAAGGAAAAAAGAATGGTGAACCGTCTTAGATCATAAACAAAATTGGTGGAAAAGACCTCCTTGCTGAGATCGCTACACATCACGTAATATATATAACCCTTAACACTTACCCTAACCCTCACACTGAATAAATTTTAGGCAAAAGTTTCAACTCAGATTTCACGTAATTTCAGTCTGAGGTCAACAAAATAATCAATTATTGGTTGATATTGAGCTGAGTAACTGATTCGCGAGACGCGGACAAATTACGATATTTTGCAATAAATTAACCGACATCAACTTTTCTTTTATTATTCGATTTACTTTTTCGGTTAAACTTGTTTTACTTTTGGCTAACCTGCGAATCCTTTTTAGCAAGTTGGCCAAACAATGTAATGCACATAGCCGAATATTTGCAGTAAAACAAGGTTGCCCAATGAATGCGCATAAGCAAGGCAGTTATTTGCCGAGAGACATAACAGTCTTTCAGCCAATAAAAAGGTACGAATAATATATCGAATAATGACAAACATTTGGTACATTGTGGCTGCAAAGGACTGGCATTAATTCTCTCTATGGACCCAATGTTTTCACGACTTTTCTTAACCCCATTTACACTACAGCTTCTGGGCACAGTACGGCAATTTAGGGGTGCCGAGACCTGTCTCTATGGAACAGATCGATCGCGAATCTCGAAAAACTGGACAGAGGGCATTATGGTATACGTGAGCGAGTAAAATTCTCCGCAGCTGCACTTACGTAGCACGAAGGTCGCGAAAAGAATGATGGTTAAAACGTTCAGTACCCAAGGGCAACGTTTCCATAGATTTAAAAAGCATTAAACAGCCTGATTACATTCAAATTATTGGAAACAATAGGATATTAACCATTTTCACAACGTCAACGCATAAGCAAGAACGCAAAATTTTACTCACCTTAGGCATCACCTAATGCAAAACACGTATTTTTTTCTGAGATTCGCGATCCATGTATTGCCGCTCAGTGTTAGCAGTTCCACACCGTCTACACCGAGATAATTACCCGTAACATGCCAGAAAAGGAGCGGCACCTGCACCTAATTTAAGCCGTGCCGTGCCGAGGAAATGTTGTAGTGTGAACGGGGTAATTAATAATCAGGAAATTTTTTTCTTAGGTTATAACGCTGGAATGCAAGTAAAGATCCTTCATGAAATCAGTCAAAAGTTGTTGGATCTTGTGTATATATTACATGAAAATATTTACATCAAGCTCTTGGTGGTGGCAACAGGAGAAACCTACAGAACAACAGAAGATAGGCATAAGGTAGTAATCCTAGCATCAGATTATATGCTTCTGGCAACAGGCATCATCGGTGCAGCGTCATATATTAACGACCAGCTAACAAGCGACGAGGTAAGTTTGCATTCATAGGTATAAATAGATAGGTAGATTATGGTAGCTTGGTGGATGAAGATCTTAAATGCGCCTGTTCCTGAAGCTTTTATACTCATAAAAGTTTTCTGATGTTAGCTGTATCTATGCTTAAGATAGGCATGGCACTGTAATACCATTCCTACTAACAAATATGTCAACAATTCTCATCTGCAAAGCGTAGGCTAATTTTTGCCAGCAATATGAGGGGCACGCATTGGAGCCTCTCGCACTGCTACAAGACATTTTGGCAGATTATTCAGGTTAAATCGATAATTTTCTCAAGAATTTTGGCACATTTCGGCTCTGAGTTTACTGTCAAAGTCTTTAGTCTGGAGATGGTTTAGGTTAAATCAATGATTTTCTCAAGAAAACTGGTTGTTTTTTATCTAAGCAGATAATACACACTATATTCGTTCCGACCTTTATCCTCTTTTTATTAAAGACCAAAAGTGGACTGAAGACTAAGTTTAGCAAGATTAAAGATTAAATATCGTTCATCAGTATGGTAAAGACGACGAATATGTTAAAATAATAAACTGATTTCATTTTCACACGATTTGGTAAGGAGTACCATACATACTTTAGAATTCGGACGAGGCAGAAATAGCTTAGAGTTTGACCCTGTCAGGTTGTAGTCATGAATTGAATTTGATTTATTACAAATATCGGAGAGTTTTATTAGTATAATGAAGTAAATACATATATATATATATATATATATATATATGTACGAACTACATCTAAGCCTCCTTATGCCAAATGGTGAAAACCGTTTGTTGATCGAGAACAAAGTTCGTTCAATATCCATTCCAAGAAGTATCTTCGGCTATAAGATAAACATTCTAAAAAATGCACCTCAAAACATAGCTGGATAAATGTTCAACAGCACTATCTGTTCGTTCTACTGTCCGTACATAACTCTAATGGCCCTTGTGATATCTAAATAGTTTTACTGATTTATGTAAAGAAATGTTTCGTATTCTGCGTATCCAGTGCAGAAACGAACGCAGATTTCTAACAATAAATTATAAATTATTCAATCTATACAAAATTCTTTTGAAAATCTATTGAAAACTGTATATGCATCCAATTTGCATTGAATTAAACTGCGTTGATACGCGCGGTTGCAAACGAAAGGGTTAACATGTACTGGAAACTCAGCACATAGCGAACGAATTAAGCTGTCATGAGCCCGTACCCCGTGCTTGCCAATGTACATGAAAGAACAAGCACTTGAAATCAGTCGATACTCTGGCGTCTACCTCAACTCGTGTGAAAACGTTTCTTTCGCCGAATTTGTATTCTATGTGGTATTTTTTTGCTTCTCATAGGTCGTTGCTCATTTATCAAACATTACTCAGATTCCAGAAGAAGACATTCTGGATTTTGCGACAATTATTGTAGAAAACGCAATTCAATGAACGTTCTTAGCTCTATTATGCGGGCGATGTATCAGTTGATGTGTTCGATAAGTATTAATAATAATTGAGTGGTTCGTCCAATAAGTAGGTGAAATATAAAAAGGATAAGGAACTGTATTTTCAATCAACCTTATAGGAATCTTATGCCGTTTCAGATTTGCGTTATGAATTTTTTGCGTCATGAATTAAGCGAAATGTAAACAAAGAGTTGTAGTGCTGGGTCGTGTTGGATATAAAACATTCTGTGACAGCCAAATTCGATAAAATGCGTTCTGCAACATTTTTAAATCAATGAAAAGCGAACTCCAGTATACACAAATTGACGAAGGAAAGTGAAAAATTAATCTCTCTGAGCTGTAAAAATTTGAAGCGAACGTTTCTAAGCTTATCACTATAAGGTTATAATTTCCCTTTTTCTCCTTGGTACATAAACTAAATTATTCAGGGTCATAGCTAGGAGAGGGTTTGAGGGAACGGATTCCCTGGTAACTTTGGTTGGCTCGTTTGTACAGCGATAACACCCCTCAGTGCTTCATGTTTGAAGTTGTTTAGTCATGTGTTCTTTTTGCGTCGATCGCGGGTGAAATTTAACTACTAGCTACCAGTACTTTTATCCCAATTTTAGAGATACCCCCAGCTCTTGTTTTATGTACCCTTCGGTTAGGCGCCCAAGTGGATCCCCCCAAAACAAACAATTGCCTCGCTAATGGTCGTGCTATTTCAATGTCTCCTCTAAGGACTGGGAAGGATTCCAGGTGATTTAAATACAAAACCGTTATCAAAGGAGGGCACAAGTCACCGCAAGTTTACTTGTGACTGCTTGCGATGACATCAATCAAACGGTGGTACAAGTCGCTAAATGTTCTGCATTTCTTCTAGTTCAGAAATTATTACGGAAAAGTTCTGAGTGCAAAAAGCTCCTCAGTACCTCTTCGTGGAGTTTTTCTCTTCATAGTCTATTTGAGAATGGCTCTTAAAGACGTAAAATTTGAACAAGTTCAATTTATTCGCAAGCTAACGCAAGCCAACGTAAGTCATCACAAGTTGGTGATCAAACGAGGCACGAGCTAAAACTTGCGTTGCTTTCTCGTTTGATGGGAGGTTAAAAAAATACCGGAAGAAGGTTTTTTATGTATAAACATGAAGTAGGCACATTTGGGTTAGAAAAAGGCATGACAGACTTCATTTGTCCCCCTTACTGGTAACAAATGGCTAATTTTGGGGGTTCGGCTCATGGACTATTACTATTAGGGTTCCTTTACACACACTGCGCTAAATTGGGTAGACATCTGCTTTTGGTCGATGGTAATTGATAAAAAAACAAGTAAATTTGAGCCCACGAAGCGTCCCTCTTACTGTTTCTCGACATAACATGCATCTGAGCCAAAAATCAGCCCGATTGATCAGAGTGTCTAAACTCCGTCTTTACGTATGTGTGAATTGAGAAAACGTTTCTGATCCAGAGACTGCAATCGAGGCCGTAACCTTCCGATTTCAAGCGAGATGCTCTAACCATTGAATATGACAGAGAGTGTAGGTTATAATGTGATGGTCTTACAGTCGATGAGCAGATCTATTGCCAATACGGTAGCCTCTGCTTGTCCCAAATTCTGAGTCGTCACGAATGTCGCACGTTACTGCTAACCATGTGCCGGGCACGAATTATGACAGACGATGCGCGAAAGTTTGTCAGTTTCAAATTCCCAGAAAATGTTTCGGAAAGCCAAATGGGAAACTCGTAACCTTCGTAAGATCCTTTTTTACAGAAGCGTTGAAATCGGGAGATCAAAACACAAATACAAATGAAGCACGAATACCGCCGCGCACAACTTTTTAAGTCTTTTTGTTTTTTTTCTTGGCAGAATACTACCTTTGAGCTTATCCGCATTCCACTTCCGCAAACCACTTCCGCATAACTCTATTTTTCAACCAATTTCAACCCTTGCGGGTGACGTTAAGTTGCCATGTGGGGCGGCAATCCCGGGCAGATGTTCAATTGACCCAGGGATAAAATGAATGGGAATTCAATTGTCTATAAACGTTTGCCACGCAGACAGGGAATACGTCCAAGAGCTCAATTTAATGAACTACATAAGTGCAGCTGATCCGATTTGTCAAAGGTCAAAAAATGCGTCACTAAATATATTTCCCGTTACGTTTCAACGCTCTTAGCTCTCAGGCAATGAATATCATGCTTATCCGTACACAAGAGCCACAATATCTTGTCAACTTGCCTCTTAATTAAAAAAAAAACCTCGTTTACTGTATATTTGTAGAAGTAAACTTAAATTTGTTTACTGTTTCGTGACAGTAGGTCTTGCATTCAGAAGAAATAATCAGGGCCGTGTCAAGGCAAATTTGTTTGTGAGAGCTAAACGGGGACGACATTAGGGCACGTAGGGGCCTCCAATAAAATATGTCACCTCATTAGCATAACAGTTGAAATTAACTATATCTTGCACATGAAATAATACGGAATTTATATTTTTCTTCTTGTTGTATTGTAGTAAATATGGCAATGGTATTAATTTCGTGTGAATTGTGAATGTTTATTTCGGGGAAATCTGACCAAGTTTTGGCCATTTTCAACCTCCAGTCTCCAGCTATGAAGCTTTTTAAAATGTGTCTAAACTAAGCGGGGGGTTACGTCCTAACGAGAGGGCCCCCAAACGAAAATCTCCTAAGGGTCACCACAGGTTCCGTTACGCCACTGCGTAAGTACACAAGCTGTTGCTTTAGATTGTCTTCAACCTGAAACTAAATCGTTTGACAAGGCGTGGCCATTTCGCAAGTTATAAGCCGGGAACGCGGAGCGGTTTTCTTCAAACTGGGAAGGGGGTAAAAATACGAGAAGAGTCAACCCCGTGAAAGGATTCTGTCTAACGGGAACTCTTTGTTGTGTTTTTGTTGGTTTTTCTTTCTTTTTGATTCAAAAATTTTCTCCGGTCTTGGATGTTAACCAAGTTAAAATCAAATTGGTGTTGAAAATGAGCGAGATTGCCCATAAAAGTGGAGGAGGGCAATTGCTCCCCCCCCAGCAAATGCTGAAATTTAGAGGATGTCGTCGTTCAAGTTCACGTCGTAGATCTTACGTCTGCGATAAACGACGCACAACGGACGAATTTAATTCGAAGAAATTTAACGGGAATTTACTTCGTCTGTAATGCGACGTAGGTGGAACGTCGAGTTAAGAGTCGAATTTCAGGGGAATTCATTTACCACGTCTGGATAGTTTCATTAATTGCATTGTAGACAAACGTATTTCGTAGGAATTTCACACAAGGAGCAAGCATTAAGTTCGATGAGACGGTACTGAATTCGTCGTTTAACTCGAACACGCATGAACGTCGCATTATCGGTCTGACACAGACGAATTTAATTCGTGTAGTCCAATTTAATCGAGTTGCGTCGTTTAGCGCTGCCCTTGAAATTGTAACACTAACAGGAAGCGACCGAACACTTGCTGAAGCCAGCACCAGGACATTCACCGCGGGTTTCAAGGATTTCATTTCGGCACGTCGCTCACCCTGTCGTATGCAATCATCACTTTTTCGCAAATGTTAAAATACGAATCTAACCCGTAAGCTTCTTGTGATCGGTTATGAGGTCGATTCTCTTCTGTGGCTGATAAACATTTTCAGAGCTGTTGTAGTTTCAGCTGATCTATCAACTCAAAGCTCGCACACATGCGACACCCAAGGGGACGAAGAGTCCTCTAAAGGTCGATTTCCATCCAGACGAATTTGATCGTGCGGTCTAAATCGCTTTCATCAAAATCAACGTTAATTTCGTTCCCCTGGACAGATGAGCAAACTCCATTCAAGTCGAATTTGATCGCGCGAACAAAGTCGCGTGGATGGAAATCAACCGTAAGGTGACACTTAAGCCTAATTTCCACTTATTCCTTGTTGCTCATTGGCTCTCAGGAATTCTTAGGCTCTCAAGAGCCAATGAGAAACAAGGAAAAGCAGTGCACGCGGAAAATTCCGCCTAATGGAAATTAGGCTTTAGAAGTGGTCAGTTTACACCGGGTTATAGTAAGGCCACATGTTAATAAAAATATCGCCCAACGTCATACCCTGGATCATTTCTCCGTGGCATAGGGCAGCTCCCTACAGGGCGTTCTGGATAAGGGACAGGCCTCTGCAGATACTAATAAGTAAAAAGATAGATCGTTTTGAGCGAAGGCCCTTCGTCGAAGTGATACGTAAAATCATATAAAAAAACAAGTGGTGTTTTTACAGGACGAAAAGTCATGTGACATAAAGTTGCCCAAAAAAATCACATTTAACCTACACTGCCGAAGTCAACTGAAAAAGTTGACTCGAGCGGGATTTGAACTCGCACCTTCGGGAATCCGGTCCGACGCTCTACCTGTTGAGCTATGGAGTCTACAGGGATTGGAGGCGAGTTATTATCCAACTTAAGTGTACGAGATATTCTATATAGCGTTAAGTTGTTGCGAGAATATCTCGTACACTTAATTTGGATAATAACTCGCTTCCAATCCCTGTAGACTCCATAGCTCAACAGGTAGAGCGGCGAACCGGATTCCCGAAGGTGGGAGTTAAAATCCCGCACGAGGCAACTTTTTCAGTTGACTTCGGCGGTGTAGGTTAAATGTGAATTTTTCGTTTCATATTACCCTGAGGATGATTCTGAAATAGAATAAAGTTACCCAAATTAATGGAAAAACCAAAAATAAACTAAGAAGCTGTCGTTTCTTCGGGTGCGTTCGATTGACCCTATTTCGGAATAGGAATATATTCCGGAATAGCTATTTTGGATACTCTGGTATTATGCTAGTAGTACAACCGAACGGATGTTGTGCTTTATTCCAAGTATTCTTATTCCATAATAGGGTCAATCGAACGCAACCCGCTCTTGCGACCAAAATAATCCGCAGCTAATTTAGCCATATATAAGCACTGCGCAGAGTTCAGTGTAGCGGCAATTTTTTCACATTGTTATGGTTACTTTTATTTGGTCCGGGACGAATTGAAATCCGCACCGAAATCTGCACGGTTCTGTAAATTCAGTACCGTGTAAAACGGAACCGTGCAAATTTTGTGGTGAAAAATAACGCAACAACTACAAGTACGACTGCGATTTTATAGAACGATTCGTAATATGCCTCTGTTGCGCAACAGATGACAGGTTTCGATCTACTAACCGTCGTAAAAAATCGTCCTGTGAAATATCGCCCTAAACAATTGAAATTCATACCAGATGCAAAGAACGCTTGCGAATATCGGTCCTACAGGTTAGGAGATGTCCTAAAGTAAGGAAAAAAGAAAAGTAATTATTAATTTTATCACTTCCTGAGCGGTCACTTAATCATCGTCAGATGCGAACGGATGTACAATTTATTTTTTTTTGGTAACCTAACAATATCCCTGCAGGTATTTTAATCACACACGCAACAAAAAGTTTGTAAGGATATTTTAAATGTTTTATTTTTTTTTCCTTGTGTTCTGTTAAGATGAGCACTTATCTACTCACTGTTAATCTGTGTAATCCGGGCTGTTTATACGTAAAAAAATAAGGCGTGGTTACAAGCCTTGAGAACTCGCATAAAAGCTCCCTTTCGAAGTTGCTCTCCATTAAGAAAGAGTTAAAATACGCTGCGCCAAAACTGCTGGTATAAATGGACCATCGCAGCTTACTTTTACCTCCCTGATCAGCCCTACTATGACACTAAAACACCATCTGTAGCATGGGGCTCAACGATTCACGCGTCATGAATTCAAGAGGTTTAACCTGGGTGTCAATCGAATAAGTCTGACCTTGATGACGGTCCACTAACAGACAGATATACGGACGTTCGGTCAAGGTCATCTACCTACGCCCAGCCGAACCTTGTCAACAAGAAATTTAGATGAATGTTTCTCGGAGTAATCAAAACTTTCTGTGACCTTTATGCGGTTTTTTTTCAAGAGGCATCCAAATTATCAGCTCCTGAGTTATTACATTCAAATTACTTTATTAAAAAGAAGCCAAAACCGTTTATTATCTATAGATTACTAAAATTCAACAATTGCCCTGCACAGCCATGTATTTAGACAGTATCCCCATCATGGACTACCTGCTGCGTGTATCCTGGCCATTCAGCCTAAGCCGCTATTCATTAAGTCAAGCTGGCCAGTTTGTGACTGGTTTGACAAGATCTCCGAACCCGTTTTGAATTTCACAGCCAAACATGCTCCCATTTCCTCGGCTCGGGTCAAAACCCGACGTGTCAGCAGAAGAAAACGCAACCTGCCACCATGACTTCCAGTTTTGAATTTGGAAATAGGGTTTTCCTCCTCACATGCGTCGTCGAGGTGCTCTTTTTCTGCGGTTTCCAGACTGGCTGGTCGTCGCTAGTTTACGTGCTCGTCGAGGAAAAGATTTACTCTCATCTTTGTCTCGAGTCACCCGCAGCTGCAGGGACGAATATAACTCTTCCGTCTGTAATGACAAACTCAACGTTGAACAACTGCCCAGCACAACAAGAAATGTTGAACTTGGCCTATACACTGTCCACTTCGATATCCTGTATAGCTGCGTTTCCCATCGGAATCGCCATCGATTGTGTAGGGCCACGGATAGTTAGATTCACTTCAGGGTAAGTCTTTCAGAAAAAAAAAATAACGTTCTGACAGCCATTCGTATCCATTAACAGTTTCTCGTTAAGTAATTCTTTATCCGAAGATCCAGCTTAGCAGCAACAACAGGGGAAAGCGTTGAAAAAAATTAATCAGTCTCCGCTTTCAGTTACATGATATATGCTATACTTATTTTTAACCTGATGTGTGTTAATTTGACGATTTTTCGTCCGTGGTATGGAAAATAAATGTTTTTTATAATCAAGTCTGAAGTTCTCTCTTGGTCGTGGTGCGATTGTTGTCTTGTATGCGGGAATCGCCTTCTTGCATTAATTAGTCATTTCAAGCCATCTGGAATTTCTCGTCTAAATTGCAAATGCTGTCTGTGCAATTAAAAGATCAATAAACGAACCCAGCGCCTTCGTCCATTTCCAAAACAATGAAAAATAAAAGACATACGATTGACAAGCGCTATTTAATCACATCGTATTTCTGCTATGGCGCTTTTTACTGACCCTGGTCGCTAGCAACACTAACTTTTCACGATAAATAGAGACTGTCTACCTATCTACCTTACTAAACACTATCTGGCTACCCGAAGAGCCCTTTCATGTTTATATTGCATCTGCTTATTTAATGCAAAGCATTAAGCCGAGCAGCTTTTCTGACCCCAATGCCAAGTTCAAGTTATTTCAGACCAGAGGCTTGGGTGGCCTGTGATTTATTTGTTGACAGATGGGATATTATTAATAAAATGATTATAAATCTAAAATAGTTGGATAATTTACGCGAACATAACCACACGTAATATTTGCGGTTGCGTTTAAATTCAGTTCGCCTTTGTTGCTAGGGCGATTCACCGGTGTCACAAGTTCTGTTGAATATGTAATTACATGGTGATAATAACGCATCCTACGATTGAAATTATGCCTTTAAAACCTATTGTACCTTGAATCTTTTTCATCGAAACTATATTCAGCTTTGCTGACTTGCTTCATGCTATACTTTACCGCACAAATCCATCATTACCTGTACAATCATCTGTGAATTCATCGCACCTTTTCTCCCGGAAAATTTAAACGAATTATCAGTTGAGTATCGAAGCGAGTTTTAAGAAATACATTTATTAATATTAATTCGCATTGGTATACATTTTAATATAACTGAATGTTTAATAGGTCAAAAAGTTCATCTGCACAAGCCAATACCAAACGTTTTTATATTACAGGATAATGATGGGAATATCATGTTTACTTCTTTCATTTCTAAACAAAAGTAAGTGAAGCTGTTATTGTTATTCTTACTAATTTATTCACTTGGAGAAGCGACTTGTATTCAAGCCGGTATAACAGGACCAGATTCTCGTATTTGAAGCCGCGCAACTGGGCCCGGAAGTAGATAACCCCGGACATTTGGTTCTAGAACTGAATACTCGCCATACCAATTTGTTGAATATCGAAACAGCTATTCTCGAAAACATTGTCGAAAGTCATAAAAATTTGGTTAACCACTCTTGAAAAACCTTTATTTGAACGATTTAAAGTAGTCGAGGACCTTAAATTATTTCAGCAGCTAGTGATGTATTGTCGCATGACTAGCCCCGTGAGCGATGGTAGCTAGTATGCGTTTGAAAGCGGTCGACATTGAATGAATAGTTAGGGTATTTTTTTATAATACATGTATATCATGTGATTTTCAGTGAATGTAAAAACAAAAATCCTGGGAATATCGGGTGAAATAAGCCAGAATGTCGTCGTCTTCACGCTTAAATCAATGCATATAGTGAGTTAATTGCAGGAAAAACTCGATTACAGTGGCGCATCTAATTGGTATAGGAGGTGGGTGTTGGAAATGTTGCCTAAAAGCCTGGTCAAACTGTCGTATCACTGACCTCTATAT
The DNA here is from genome assembly GCA_036872915.1 of Nanipora kamurai. NCBI lineage: Eukaryota > Metazoa > Cnidaria > Anthozoa > Scleralcyonacea > Helioporidae > Nanipora > Nanipora kamurai. The sequence continues at coordinate 772,715 of JBAHVQ010000095.1, forward strand.
AACTCGACTACGGATGAACCTCTGGAAAATGTTCTTAAAAGTCCGCCATCTTGGTAGGTCATAAGCCCTCCTCAACCAATCACATGCAAGACGTGTTTCATGAGATGGAAAAATGGGATGGGACCAAACTCGAGAGAAAAACGAGTTTAGGGAGTTGACAGCGTTTTGGAAGGTAAAAACATTTCTCGGTAAATCGACAATTTGACTAAGTTTGGATATCTTTTACAAGTTTCCCATCGGAAGATAATTCTGAATGCTTTTATGTAGTATTACTCGTCGGATGACTCACCGAGATGGCGCCGGTCAATTGCGGACTCTTTTGGCAATAAAAAAGTATTAGAGACCCGCAGTCCAGTTATATAGAGATCAGTGGATCGCATTTTGATGGAACGTCAAGCAACAATGTCGAATTATGTTGATTCTCACGTTACTTTGCATGCATGGCTGCAATGTTGTAAGAGGTGAACGTTTAAACGATTGCAATTAAATTCGTGAAAAATGTTGCACGAAAGCTTGAAACATACTACAACGTAGTGCAAACCAACGCAACACCTTACGGAAGCAATGTGCGATTAAAGTCTAGTAATATGCTCAAGTTTGCTTCTTTTTTTGTTTTAATTCTAAGAAAAACAGCTAATCATGTACATGTCATGCATAAAATAAACACCAGATGCACTCATCAAGATGAGATAACACCCTTCGAGAAAAGATATCCCATTTCCAAGAATGTTTATACAACAAAGTAAAAACCCAGACCAAATGACCGTCAAAACTAATTTCCAATTGGTTAAAAGCCTTTATTTGCACGATTTGGAATACATAGATTGCTTATAGCACTGCTATGTTTATAATGGTGTAAAACGATCACGCGTAACAATAGATTTTGTTTCAGGTAACTCAGGATTACTGTTCGCTGGTCTTTTCATTGGATCTATTGCTAGCGTGATGATTTACATGACTCCACAAACGGTAATCATTATCACTTGTTGTTTTCATAAACATAGACGCATAGACTCTGCTTAGGAATCAAGGACACCCCTAAAATCACGTGGGCACACGCGCACATTCATGAATGTCAAGTCATAAATCACTTGTGACCACTTGAAATGCCACCTGTCGAACTATGGTACCAGTCGCCGCAAGTTCTGCATATCATCTAGTTCCCTTGTCATTACGGCAAAGTTGTGGATGTGGAAAGCCTATCAGTACCTTGCACTGTTTTTCTTTGAGTTTTCACTCTTCATAATCTGTTTGAGAATGACTTATAAAGGCGTCAAATTTGACGTGAAATTTGAAAAAGCTCAAATTAGTTCAAGGCTCAAGTCACCGAAAGTTCGCGATCAAACGAGGTCAGCAAATAACTGCCTACAAATAATGCTTTGCTCATGCGCACTACTGACAAATGTTGTTTTGCGGCGAATACTAATCTGCTCATGTGTACTATTCTCCACCTTCGTAAACATGACTCGGTTTGCCGAGTTGTCGGAAAATGACTTGACCTCTTTACTAGATCAGAAGAACAGTAAAAACACGAATAAAAAATAAATCGAATGATAAAACAATTACTGAATTCGGTTATCGGAAAATATCGTGATATGTCTGTGTCTAGCAGATCAATTATATGCCGATGCCGAAGGCAGAGGAGGGAATTATTGGACGAGGTTCAGTGGCCACTGACAAGTCACGATATTTTTCTCAACCTCGTCCAATAATTATTAATTATTATTCATTAGCGAGCTTTGAATTATCAATTATTACAGACAACACACTAATGTTCCTCAAGATTAAAATACAAAGAGAACATCAAAGACGACTGACGTCCTTCAAATAATAAACAATTATTGGACGAGGTTAGGCAAAATATTGTGACTTGTGAGGATCTAGCAGACCAATTATGTGCCAGGTGTTGATATGAATGACGATATTTTACGATAGCCGAGTTCAATAGTATTTTTATTATTCGACTTTAGTTTAGTTTAACCGCGTTTTATTTACGGCTAATTTGCAAATATGTTTTAACTTGGCCGAACATTTGGCCGAACAGGCTTTGTCTACGGCCTGTCATTTAAGCCTCGTTTCCTTATGTACCGCATGTGCCGTAACTATTGTCATGAAAGAGAGTTTAAGAAAACACGATGCAGACATCGAGTACGACGCGTTCTTGCAATAAGGTTTCTGTTTCAAAGCAAAAGAAACGAATAATTTGGGGACCCTAGAGTATTTCTCATGTCGACCTGGCTCCACACAAGACATGACAAAAAGCATTCCCATGTTTTCACGACAGCGCCGACACTTAGGACCGCTGGACCACTGGGGACCAACACCAGTGAATAAACACGATAGAAGAGGATGAGATCTGAAGCTAGCGAACAAAATTAAGATCAAATTTAATGTAAACATTAAAAAAACCCAATTCAAGTCAGGCTACGTGTGGGGTTAGACTTTCGCTAACCTACCGCTGCCCTGGTTACTTTTTATCGAATTTTCCGAACACGAAATATTCTCCTCGTGTATGTCATTATTCGCGAGTCTACGGCTTAACCCTTTAAAAATCGTTTGCAAAAGAAATTATAACTTATTCAGTC
>JBAHVQ010000095.1:775399-793456 GCA_036872915.1 Nanipora kamurai
GTGTATGTCATTATTCGCGAGTCTACGGCTTAACCCTTTAAAAATCGTTTGCAAAAGAAATTATAACTTATTCAGTCAGCGTTGATCAAGCTTTGAACTAGTGAACTTAAATTACATTCACGGAAAAGTAAACGATATGTTGGAAGTTTTGTAAGTCTTGCCATTCCGTGTGAGATGATTGTTTTTGCTTTTATTTCTACAACTGCAGTGTATGAACAGGTTCAAAAAAGGACGTTCAATAATCATAGGCCTTTATTGTGGTGCTTGGTTGTCTTCTTCGCTTATAATTCTAGTTTTTAAGGTAAGAAATCCATAATTGTATTCTGTTGCTCTAGTTTTACTCCAGTAACTTTGTCTTCGCGACTTAAATTCCTGTACAGAATGAAGAAGGTCTGTCCTTATGCTAAAGTTTGGCTAAAATTCATCAATAAAACGCTTTTTTAAAAACAAAACTCCTACGAACGTTTCTGGGCCCTATTCTATTCTTAAGGTTATTTTAACAGAACTGACAAGTCGGACTCGTTAATCAGTCATTATGAAAAACACAAAGAATAATCATAATTTTGATAACACGATCATGACATTTGCCTAAATTAAGCAAGCCCTTAGTTCGATTTTCGGCTAAAATATTGATTCGCTTGAAAAGATGTAGAAAACACTTATGAGAGCGTTTGGCACTTCGATCAAATACGTCGAAAAGCATTTAAAAAGATCCGCTACGTCTCATATTTGAAACGTTGTACTCAGTTTTTGTATTTCAAGGTCACTCTCAAAAGTTGTACGAAAAATAATAATAATAAAGATGAACTGAAAAAAATAACTCAGATAAACTTCAAAGTGCATCCACTTAAATTCAAGTAATATTTCTGAAGTGTTCTCTACAGACTGACCAAAGATGGTTGAATTCCATGGGAAATTATTTTGAGTAAAAATTTTTATCTAAGAAGTTTCAGGTGATGCTTGAATGTAGATTTTTGACCAGTTTCATTGGTCAATTATTGATCGCTCTCTTGGATCATTTATTTTTTCTTAAAGGAGTCTCCCTAGGGTAATTTTTAATAGAAGACTGGTAACTAAATTTGGCTGGGCACGCATGCGTAGATAGCGATCTTGTCGAACCGTTATTCTATCACAACAGTACCGTCAGCGTCACTGCAAATGTGAAATTTTAGGATATTTGCTTCGGTGAATTTCTTTAAAACTTGGTAATTAAAGCAAACAGGCAAGCTCAACGCACATCTAATTTTCAAAATTTTTCGTCAGACCAAACTTTTTAAAATCCACCTCAAAATTGGCAAGTTTATAGCAAAAAAATTTGTCTTGACAACCTACCGTGATATTTAGATATTTTATTCGTAAGTGGAATGTCTAACCTTATACCGATTTTCAGGAAAATTCACCGAAGAAATTCCAAGATAATGTGTCTTAAACGTGATAATCGTGAAAATATTCCTATGTGCCAACTTTATTATTACTATTATTCAAATTATCGATGATCAAATGAGAAGGATCGATTGAATAGTTTCTTCGACCTTTGACCAAATTAAAAGAATCAATGAAGTATATTCACCGGCTTTGCTCTATGTCACACGATGATCCTAGGAGATGTTAGATTAATTTAGTACCTGTATCTAGGATTATAATAAACACCACTTCTCTTGCAGATTTTCTACGAACAAGGTGGACTTAGGTTTGCACATTTCTTTCGCTTCTTAACTGTTAGTAGTGTCTTCGTTTGCATAAACTCAGCCCTCCTCTACCCTGATAAGATAACTAGTACGCTCGAAAGTAAACGGGACTCTAACGACGAGATAAATGCACAAAGTTCCTCGAAAAAAGCGTTGAAAAAGCTCTGGAAAGTGAGACATAAACTGGACAATTGTAAATCATGTCTTGGACAATCGGATACCTGCTCCTCAAAGAACCAAACAACTAATACTAGTATTGACAAATCTGAGCAGTCGAGCCACTTGTTACCAGATGGGAGAACGTCCGTGGAAACGTCTCGTAAATGTGTAGAAAAAGATATTTCAGAGAAACCGAAAGACAGTCAGGCTACTTATGTCACGAAGTCAGAGACCGAAGAGCCTTCTTCCTCGCGGACAAAAACTGTTCGAAACAAGTTGACGAGTTACAGTTTATCGTCGTACAATCTGAGTATCTCCTATGACTTCAAGAAAGTGACCGACCCCGCGTGTTCTCCAGTACATGCTAAATTAAATTCATTGAAAAATGCTCTTTCTCGTACAAGCCTTGGTGAAGTGAAGGAGAAAGACTTTGGTGACGAAAACACTTGTCGTGAGGATACTAGACAAAACTACAAGCCAGTGGAACTGAAGCCGTGTAGGTGGGTTGTCGTTCAACTAACCCACGCTTTGTATTTCAAGCTATAGATCGACTGTTCCAAAAGCGAAAGATGAGTAATGTATGAAAATGGCATTGACTAAACTACTAATCATTATTAGCTCTCTTTAGGGAATGAGTTCTGATACCTGTCAAATTTCCAAGAAATCTCGTTCGGATAACTCTTCTAAAATACAATTACAAATCATCTTAATTGGTCGGTTGCTCAGATGGATTCCACTAATCCATCCTATTGTAGGATTGAGAATTCTCAGAACCTAAAATAATTCTATGAAAATCCGTTGAGTTTTACTATGTTTTCATGTACTGTTACTAACCGGTCACAACGCTGGCTGTTCTGTGTGATCATCAATCGGTGATTATTACCAATTGCTCCAAACGGAACCTGTTTTGTTTATTCTAGCTATCGGAAAAGCCCAGTTAGCCTGTACGGCAACCGCTAAAAAAAGTATTATAATCAAACAAGGTGGAATTCCCATCTTTACCTTTTCTATTCTTACGGCCCGTGCACAAACAATTTTCGCTGCGAAATCTTAATCGCACACCATACATCGATGAGAAGTCACTAGTCTAAACTACCTTCGATTTCACAACGATTCCGTGACGATTTTACTGCAATGTTTTTGAACATGTTAGAATTTATCAAGGATTTTTTTCTAGAAACCTAAACTGACATTTGTTTTTCTCAACACCTTACAGGCTTCCAGTAGCGAAGGAAACGCGACGAAATCGTCGGTTGACGAAATCGTGGATAAAATCGCCACAAAACGCACCGTCTAAAGCCAAATTTCCTCCAGTAGAAGTTTACGCGCGTACTGCTTTTCTCTGTTGTCTCATCGGCTTTCGGGAATCAATGAGTTTCCGAGAGTCACTGAGAGTCAAGAAGAAGAGAGAACGTGCGGAAAATCCCGCCCATTTGAAATTAAGCTTAAATTACAGGTTGAGAGACGACAGTTACCAAAATCGTAGTGAAATCATCGATAGTTGACGCAAGTGATATATCTTAAACTGTTGCAAAAATTACTTGAGTATACGGCCTCATACACTATTCATTTGAAGGGTCTATCAGACATCATACGTATTATAATAAATTACAGTTTGGCAACATTCTGTAGAGAGTAGCTTGCAGAAAAAAGGGGCAATGCCAACAAACTGTAACAAGTTATAGCTTATTATTTCTTTTTCTTGGCAGATCTGCAGATCTTCAAGCCTGGACTGCTTGCTCTGCAGGTCAGTACGTTTCCTGTTTCTTAACTCTTGGGTCTTCAGTTAAATTTTGCATGCGGAAACGTCAAGGCTTCAGTACCGAAAGGGACAGGAGGGGGCAACAGTAATTTCTTAAACAGACTGTATGTTCCTTTCTTTGTCTTTAGTCTAATAAGAATAAATGAAGTATCACAGTCATGTTTATATTTTACCTTTTTTTATTGTAGTTGATCACTGGTTGAAACTAATTAATTGGTTTTAAACAGAATAGGCTGTTCGACATTAGTGAATCACACGTTTACTTAAAGATCGTGCTTGTTACTTCAAAAAAATCTCGTATATTCGATCCAGGGTGACTTAGGTTACTCAAGTTCTCAACTTTTGTTGCTCTAGTCTTTAAATCTTTCCTGTCCGAGGACTTTCCCCTTGACGAGTAAAATCGTCTGGCGTTACCCAGAGTAAAATACTAAAGTCTCCATAGGTCACTGAGGACCTATACGGACAGGAAGACATTCTTTTCGAGGAGTAAAGTCTTATGTGGTCAGTGTTATACCTATTTTCGGTGTAAAAAACTAACTAATATGCGAACAAACAGCCACATCTCGGCATTCGACGGACATTATAAGTAGAATTCTTCTGTTATTTACCGGCCGGCGAGAAAGTCCGTATGGTAAGATATTTTCCCGAGGTCAATGAATACGGCCCCAGGCTGCTGGCCGTGGCCGTTTTAGAGGCTGAAGGGGAATATTTTCCTATGTGGACCGACCTAAAGTTTAAACAACGTATTAATTTGCTTATTTTGCGCCTGCTGTAACACAATGCCAGCTCAACGTCAAAATAAAATTCTGTGCACTTTCTTCTTGAAGGAAAAAAAAAATAGTGTAGAATTTTAATTTATTTTTTATTACTATTTAGCTAGCAGGTTATTCAGATGTTTGGGACCTTTTCAACAAGCTAAAAAAGAATGTGACAGAAAACGAAACAAAAAAAAAACGAAATAAAAACTAATACTGACAATCAAACTCGTTGTTTGCGGGAATTCCGGAGACTGCAGTCAGATATCGGTAAAAAAATAAAACCCCGCTGCTACAGCCAATAAAATTCCAAGAATTCGCATATTTTCGCACGATCCACAGAAAAATATACAGACCTTGGGGGAGGACCTGATTGCGCATGTACTGAAGAATAAATATATTGAAGAATCTCCCACTGTCATCCGGCGGTAGTTTTGATAATGAAAAAAAAAATTTTTAATGGAAAGGTTAAATATAGCTACACACTCAGACCGTTGCCTGGGACCTCAGTAGAGCATATTCCCGAATCAATGAGACGAAAACTTCGCTAACAATAAATTTACATGGTGTGTTCCCCATGAAAAAATATAGGTATCAAAGGTAGAATATGAATATGCTGATTATTGGTGGGATATGATTGAGTGCGTTTCATCTCCATGACCACAAAGTTTAACCGCACCCTCAACCATATACGACTGAGGGCATATACGACTATAGACCTCGATGGGGCAGGCAAGAAAAAGTTTCGAAACCCTTGATTTGATCCGTTCAGGTGATCACGTCCGAGCAAACTTTCTCATCTATTCTGAGGTTCACTACGGTTACGTGAAATTTTCGATATATTTGTAATGTTGATTGATTGATATTGATTGACATTCACTCACATTAATGTACGTTGATTGTCGTTGATTTATATTGACCAACGTCGATTGGCATTGGTTGGCATTGGCTGGCATTGATTGATTGATTGATTGATTGATTATAGTCTCTCTTATACATTTCAGAAGTTTACCTTAAGTCTGGCTTATCCTTCAAGCATTGTGTGCTCTCCGCTGTCCATGTATGGGGTGAAATATTCATTCTGGCTTGCAAATTACGGTTGTGGGTTTACGTCGGAACGTTCTCCAATTTCATTTCAGAACTCTGCGACGGGAATCGACAAACTGGTTAGTACCACCTACATTGATGTCAATAGGGGGCGTGTGAGCCATGATGACCACTCGTGCCAAAAAATTATTCTGACCCGCATACTCTTCAGATGTATTTGCACAGTAATTTAAATACTTTGTGCTCGAAACGTTTAATAGTTACTATTATATGGGATTTTTCTTTTTTGTTTTTTCTTGACTCTGAAGATGAAAGCCGCTTAGGCTGTCGAAACGTCAGTCACTTCTACCAACAGTCTTTCTCAAGACTACACTAACCTGGACGATCAACTTCCACAAACATGTCATTATATGGGATTCATGTAATAACTATGCTAACTTCGTATATTTTACTCTTTTTGTAAACGTTCCACTACCTGCGACAAAATCGTTAGCAGCGAGTCAAGATTCTAAAGCCAGTTCCTACCCTCATAGAAATTATGCCACATTCAATTTTCAACTTGTACCCGCCACATTAACCATGTTCCACAGAATGACAAAACATCCGCCGAAATCCGCGGTTTTTCAAATTTTTATTGAGGGACCTCTGACAAAAAATATCATATAGTAGGTTTCAAAGTAAATTTCAAGGTCCATTTGCCAATCTGAAAAACAAAAAGATGATGCCAACGATGGGATGACTATATTGAGAGGAAAGAACTCGTAAAGGACTTAAAGTTTTATATTTTTCTAATTCAATAAAAAATGATAAAAATATATACAGGAATAAGTTTAAAATTTTCTTAATAAAATCAAACGTTTTCGACTATACAGTCATCATCTGGATAGAATAACAGTGCCCGCGTCTGAGGCAATTGCTCACCCTCCCTACTGGGACAGAAGGTTTTGTGGATTTAATAAGATATCTCAAATTCATTAACAATTTATGAGCGAAACACAAAGGAAATCACTACCGAGTAGTTGTTTTGATCTCTGAGGAAGAAATTACATAAATTAAGCCAACTTTTACTTCGATTTTCTCCTGAAATACTCATTCTTTTGAGATATAATACCATACACTCGAAAGTCGTGTTACATCAGATACACAAACTTCGAGGTGTTTGGATATCCTGATGAAACAGTATATAATACATTGTGTATGATACATTTCGCGCCTGATATATTCGATTTATCATTAAGTATATGATATATTGTGTATGGTATATTACAAATCATAGCTACACTGTTTTACGTGTTTTAGAGGCAGAATACGTGAACATATTTGGAGTCAGTCAACTTGGAGCACTTGTATTTGCTCCGCTCGTTGGACTTATCGTTGATCGGCAATCAAGATCAAGCGAAAGAGAATATATCACGCCCTCCAGCGCCATAGTAAAAGCACACCATAAATTCATGATGGTTATAGAGGATACAACGAAGGCAGTGGAGTTTATCATAAAGTGCAATAAAGACAAAATTTACAAGTTAAATGACGCGGTGCTTGTAACGGCATGTGCAGCTGTACTTTTCTGTCTGCTGACACTTGTTCCCAATCTCCACGTTCAGGTAAAATACCCTGACTGCGCTCTACCTAACCGGACAGCATTGACCTGTACATAACTGGACTGCAGATCCCCATTACTTTTGTACTGCACGAAATATCCCTACCATGGAGGCCGCCGTCTTGTTAGGTCCCCGACGGATAAAACTACATAAATCCATTCGAAATTATTTCTCAATCGAGGGTTTTCATGTGACGTCAAAGCGAATAAATGATTAAGTCTAAAATGATTAAGTCTAATTCCATACGATCTCTGCAACTGCAGTTTTGTCGGTGAAGTGACTATCGTAATAGCAACTGTGGACAGTTGTTTTGTCCTCTTTGGACTCGACAGCACAGTGTAGCAGATGGTAAGCCTGCACAACCAGAAAAGGTATACACTCAAAGGTATATATACATATATATATATGTATCTACTCGCAATGAAACGTTACTTACACGATTATCAATCCAAACGGTTTGCGGTTGATTACTTTTTTGAATATTGGAATTATCAAATTCTAACATTCGCTCTAATATTAGCATTTCTTTTACATTTTCTCTTGCTCTAGATTGTTACTTTTCAACTCTATACGTTCATAAGAGTTTCATACAACACTTTGTTCACCAGCGTTGTTATCATTATGTAAGTAAAACGTTTAGCAATATACTGCAAAATAAAGTCGACCCATTGTATCCACCCACTGTGGATGTATGGATGTGTGTGCAAAGGGAGTGACGGTGGTGATGTTTGAAAGTTAGTTTTTAAAGAAACTGCACTTGAGACATCAGTTCTTGTGTACAGACACGCTGACAGGAGGCGTGACAGTTGGAACAAGTTGTTCCAGAACCTCATACCCACGTGGGTCTCGAGAACCTACAGATTGTAAATAGAGGGTGGGGCATTGACTCTCGATTTGTGTAAACAGCGGCCAACCATCTACGTACCTTCAGGTTGAGCTAGTGAACTACTGTCTGCACCAGACAGATTTACGACCCTCAGACCAGTCAGGCAAACGCGAAAGAACGCCCACTCAGTATCAGGCCGTACCTCAGTTGGAAGAGTTTTAGATTGGCAAGGTTGCAGGCTCGATTCCTAGCCGGAGGCTCTAGAGTTGCATTTTTCGCGACCGATCCCGGTTGGGTCTTAAAGTATATCATTCTGACACTAGAAAATTTCCTTATCATTATATATAATGATACCTAATGCCCGGTTTTGCAAGAGTGGTTTGCCCTGCTGTGGCTGAATCTTCATCCCAGTTTTTCAGCGATCTTCAATTTCATTGTAGATTTCCGCCGAACCACCTGGGAAAACTCATGGGCTTGGCGTCTCTTCTTGGGGCACTATTCTCACTATTACAGTACCCTTTATTTATCATGATAGAAGCCTGTTTTAACGGCAGATTGCTTGAGGTAAGTATGATTTAAGCTACACAATGTGAAGTCTATGTAATCATTCAGTAAATATGTCTTAAAATAAACCTTCCAACTATTAAATCTCGTCATCAACATCTCCTTTTCACAGGTCAATATTGGTCTATGGTTGCTCAGCCTGTTCACTTTTGGCTTACCAATTTACTTATGGCGAAAAGCATCAAGCCAAGACCAGCACAGTCTTGCTCTCGTTACTGTTTAGTACCGTCCACGGAGAGTAGATCATCGCCAGACGTCCTTTCATTTGGAAGGCATACAAAACAAACTTCCACCCTATTTCGACTCGTGTGCTGCGTTCAGTTATTTATTATGTTCGCAGCTGCCTGCAACCAGGTCTGGAACAGCCTGAGATTTAAGAGACAACGTTCAAATTAAAAGCATCCCGTGCGTTAAGTGTGCGACGCTTTTACGAAGTCAGCCGACAAATCGAACCGTTGGCAAATCGAGTCGTTGGCGATTTAGCCCGAGATTATAGAGAGGTCAAGCGTTGCGTTTACGGCACACGAGAAACTTCAATTACCACGTGACAACGATTATTCCCGCATTTTAAGTATTAATGTAATCAAAATTCACGTATTCGTGGTGAAAGACAAACAGGGAATCTGACGTTATCCGTTTGCCATAAAAGTGACGCTTAACCTCTCAAATAACCGTAACTATACACTATGTTGGACTTGCTTTATTGCAAGTCGCGCCGATTCGGCGCCATTGACTTTCTTTCACGGTGATTGTAAGTTTTAGAAGGGAAAGGCTATTCTGCACTCAGTTGATGTCGTTGTATTAAAAATTTAGCTCGAAACTTCGGGGTTGAGATTGATCTAGGGTTGGGTTAGGATTAAGGTTAGTTTTCGGATAAGGGTCAGGGCTTGGATTGGGATCAGGGTTAGTATTATCAAAATCCCGAATTTGTTGCTGAAACATGACGTCACTACATCAAGTGAGTGCAGAATAGCCTGACCCCTTGTTTTAGAAAGTACATTTTAAAATAAGGTGACTGAGACGAGACTGAGAACGATTCAAATTAGACTGAAAGGCTGACTCCAGTCAACGAGCTCTTAAAAAAGTGAAGCCAAAAATGGCCGACATGGAGGTCTTTTGGTTGTTTCCCCCAGGTCCCCACGCCGGTTTAGTCGTTAGTGTTTAGTCCTCCCAGAACAATTTACACGGGGGTTTCCAGGGGTTACTGAACAACACAGGGTTTTAGTTTTAGACCCCCGAAAAACAGTTGGCCGTCAAAATCTCCCTGTAAGTCATAATAAGTATTTGGTGTCCAGGGGATTAGTTAAAGGGTCCAGTTTCGATAAAGGTTAGAGCTATTATTTGTGTTAGGGACTGGTTCTAATTAATGTGACCGCGTGAGGGACTGAGGGAAAAGACAAAAAAGGCTCCATGTCCGCCACTTTTGGCTTACCTTTTTGAGCGGTAGTCAGACTTTCAGTCTATATAGAGTTCAGTGACCCTAACATAAAACGCTCAACACCAACCGTCTAAAGCGAATTCTAACTCTAATCCTAATCATAAGCTTAACGGTAACCCTAGCACTTTTGTAAAATCCAGTAAAAGACTTTTTGACCCCCTTTAAATCCTTTCCTGCAGTAAAACGCTTACTAACCAAATCACTCTTAGTCTCCTCACGAAATGAACCTTATTTAAAAGTATACTTTCTGGCTTTTACTTTTCTTGCACAAATAAAACACCTCTAACCTGCTGTGATACGTTATTTTTAGATACCTTCCATGTACTCAAATAATTCTCGAGTGCACATGCGCCTGAAGCCATAAAATCAGGAAAATTTTATGACCCTGACGGGAATCGAACCAGCAACCTTCTGATTCCCAGTGAGGTGTTCTATAAACATTCTGCCCGTGTGGTAAAGTATTGTGCGCATGCTCAGAACAGACTCAGAGCTCTATCATTTGGGCCCCGGGTATCTCAATGGTTAGAGCATCTCACCGGTGATTAAGCTACAGACTCGACCCCAACAATTACAATACCCAAACAGTTAAACACACAATTTAGAATTCTAGAACTGCCTGTAAATGGGCGTACAGCATTGTTTCAATGTAGAATATTTGTCGGAATAAGGTCGGACTATATCGGTTAGCGAAAATTGACGTTGACAGTTCTGTGGCCAGCGATCATGGTGGTGATAGGTAAGCGTTTGACATATTAGCGTACGGGCCAGGGGGTGCTACGTAATACCTAACCAACTTTGGCCCCTCCCAAACATCGACTCCCGATCCGTTCCCCTCTTTAGAAACCCCAACTTGATGTCCACGTCTTTAATTGGTTAGCTCTGTAGGAAAATCAGACCACTGCACTGTTTTATCACTAAAGTCCAACGTCTCTACGCTGTGGCAGCAAAATATCGCTATTATAACTTATATCCACCCATCACGGTCATTCCAATCATTCGTTCGAACAATTGTTTTTTCATGTTTTTTCTTTTTCCATTTCCTCGTTGAACAACAAAATGTTTTTACAGATTAATATTTTAAAAAAATCCGCTTACCCCATCCTTCCTTTCTTGTATCGCTTTTTCCTATAAAGACAACAATCGAATTCATGAAACAGGTTTCCTGCGTTTTCTAATTGTAAAACATCGGTCGAAACCAAAAGTTTCAGCAGCAACATTTTTTCATTTTGTGAACATTTTCCCATTTTGAACAGTAACTCCGCGGAAAGACTTAACACTGATTTTTAGTACTTTTTTTAACTCTATTTTGTCCAGTTCCACTAACGCCCGTCACCAGGTGTACAATGGAAACTTTCGTTATTTTCACTAACTTCCTGTTCTAATTTGCATTCAAATGGAGTTTTTGGAGATGTGGATCAAACGTTAAGTCAGAAAAGTAGTTTTACGCGCGCATGACGTCTCACGGTTTGCTGCTGCGCAACGTGATACAAAGTTAACCGTTGATATGAAGTCAAGCATACGTTTTCGATTCCTTTACTCAGTCTTCTCGGACACTAATGAGTTAATATTTAATTCAAATTTAAATCGTTTTAGAAATCATCAACCTAATCATACCAGTAAATTTTACCGTTCATATATATATTGACAAATTTATGAAAATTCAACAACTAACTTTGCTATAGTTGTTGCAAACGACCTCCGTTCAATCATAGGTAGAAGTTCCTTCATCTAAACCTCCCATTACAATTACTACGTCGCCGGTAGTGACTGCCGGGCATCCCGCTTTCTTATACTTCAATGACGGCAACATTTTACTTTCTCCTTTTACATTGTACATAAGAACGCTGCTTAAAATACGCCCAGTTTCATCTTCCCCGCCAATTAAAATGATGTTGTCACGCCAACGTACCAACGCCATTTTACTCCAAGCAGAAGGTAATGGTGACATCTCTTTATACTCACTCATACTGATATCCTACATCTCAACGACTTCAGTGTTACCCTTGCCGTTGTCTTGTTGTACCGCAAGCAAACAAAATCTTATTAGCAATACATGCTGCTCGAAGATTACGTTTCGGTTCAAGCATTTGAAATTTTAAGTTGACAGTATAAGAAGGAACAAGAAGCACTTTATAAATGCTGCTATATACAGTATCAGAATTATGTCCTCCTATCACGAATACACGATCAGATTTTCGGAGACACCTGATTTGTCTATATATTACAATCGTTCCCCCTGTGGGCGAGGTAGGAAAGCCGACAGAAATTCCTGTGTACGAAAAAGTTCATCCATACCACATAGACGCCCCGAAGTGGAACCTGAGCAAGTCTTATCGTATTTCATCTTTTGTGATATAGTAGATTCGTGATGAAGGTTAGACTTCGGGTTTGGTTGATATTAGAGTTACTGGTTAGGACTAGGGTAGATTTTAATAGGTCAAAAGTTTTGTACACATCTATTTTGTCCCAGTATGATGACGTACTACCTGGTATTATTTTTATACCACTGATAAAAATGGTGGCAACAGACTCAATGACTGTATTAATGTTGTATTGTATTAATACTGTATTAATGATTCGTGAAACTCCTTAATAATTCATGAGCAAAACAGTTCAGAAGAAATCAGTGCCTGTAAATGTGATACAACTACAACCGGCAGGCTTTATATGTCAGATTTACGTATCAGTTCTGTCTAGATTCTCCAACACTGAAACAGAGCTTTTTTCCGAGTTCAAATAACTTCAAAGTCCTCGTTTCACAACATTCGCATCGGTGTTGTACCGGACATACAATGTTGTAAATCCGATACAACACCACCGTTCATGTTAATTATTGCTGTAAGTGCATAAGTTAAGTTTCAAGTACATGACTATATCTTCAGGGCTGTCAGTTCCGTGCAGCGTGTAGATGGGATCTACTACTGTTCCTTGTCTCACCCCCGTATGTCCTTCCCTAGATACCGCAATACCGCACCGATTGTGCGACTCCGTTAGCTCTGCCGTACGCAATTACGAGGAATAAAAACGTCGTTGGAAGAATGAGGAAGTGTTGAAGTAATTTTAGTATCACATGTCTTATTGGTAACACAAACAATTCCAACATTTTTTCCTATACTATGGAATTCAAATTACACTTGTGTTTCAAATAACTAGAAAAATCACATTGATATATCTTTATTCACTAATGTAGGAAAATTCAACAGCTGGTTATTGCCACAGCGGTTGCAAAGTTCCTAGCTTCAATCATCGGTGGGAGTTCTTCCCACATACATCGATCAAAACTAAAACATTCAACTGAGTCAAGATATCCTTCTTCCTTGTTCCAACCGCCCATTACAACTAATCCATTACCAGAAACGACGGCTGAACACGTTGTTCTTTTATGCTTCATGGGCGGCAATGTACTGACCTCTCCTTTTAAGTTGTACACAATAACGCTATCCAAAATCTGATCTTTAGCGTACCCTCCAGCAACAATAACATTTTCACCCCAACTTACCATCGCCATTTTACACACAGGAGAGGGTAGCGGTGGCATTTTCGTACACTTATTCTTAGTTATATCATACATTTCAACGCAATCAAGACTGTCTTTATAACCACCGGTTGGGGTACCACCGAGAATCACAATTTTATTTCCAATAAGTGCTGCCCCATGATGAGATCTCTTTTGGAGCATGCAAGACCTTGAATTTGAAAGGTAGGGAGGAACAAGAAGTGTTTCATGAATATCTTTCGAATCATTTCCTCCTACGACAAAAAGGCGATCTTTGTAAACCACGCTCTGATGTGCCATCCGTTTCTTGGCAAGCTTCTTTGGAAAGTCAGACCATGCTCGTGATGTCGATTTCTGATGGATGTTCAGTACCTCCATGTTATCCCAAGTGACATCTCCATTACTGCCTCCCACCACGATCATTTGATCTTCGTAGAAGACTCCTGACCCTGCTGAACGAACTGTTTTCATTGATTGCAGTCTTTCCCATCTTTTTGTTGCCCAGCTAAACATTTCGACTGACTTAAGTCGCGAAGAATCTCTTCCTTTTCCACCTGCAATGATAATATCTTCTCTTGCTCTGCAAGTAAGTTGACTTTCATCAGAATTCTTTGAACCTTTCATTCCAGCCACCATACATCGCAATTGATCGTTTAGTTCATCCAAACGAGTCTTCATCTCATCTCTTTCCCTCCTCAATTCGTCATAATCAGCTCCATTCACCTTTCTGTAATAACAGACTTCGTTCTCGTGATGAGTCTGGTCCTGCTTGTTCATCACAACGCTACATCCCGCGTTGGAGCACGTAACTCGTGCAAACCCACAATTTTTCTTATGAATTGCAAGATTCCCCAGTTTTACAATCTCTGTACATCCTCGACCAATGTTCTCGCATCTAATGGTCAGTTTAGTCAAATGTTTGATCAAGAACCCTGAAGGTTTTCTGAGCGTCTCTAAACTTAACTCTTCCTTGCAAGATGGGCATGTCGGAGAGGTTTGAGCCAAGTGTCTTCTGATGCATGGAGAACAGAAGTGATGTTCGTTTTTTTGACACTGAACCGGTTCCTTCAACACGTTCAAACAGATTCCACAATGGAGATCTTCGTCAACAACATTCTCAAAGCGATCGTCCTCATATCCATGGTCGAAGTTCTCCATCCTTTGTCTGAGATAAGCACAGACTGAAGGCTTAAGTCGTGTTCACGTGTTTAAATTAAATAAATAAAAACTATTTTTCAACAGTAAATGGTTTCTTTCAATATACACCACAGCACTTTCGTTTTTGAACTAGATCCTTAGTTACGTCTAAGTGATTAAAAGGTCGTAACCCTAATTCCTTTTATGGTCGTTCAGCGGAAGTTTTCGCAAAATATTTTAGGTATCTTATTCCTCAACTGTGCTGGATCTGGGGAGATACACTGGGGGCCCAGGGACACTTCTTGCATTTTTTACAATAATTTTATTAAAAATTAACCCAAACCGCCTTGCTGACAAGTCTGGGAAGGGTTGAGACTTGTAACAATGTATCAACGGCTTGGAAACTTACAAAAATCCAACCAAATTTCGTTTCTTTCAAGACAAATCCCTCTTTTTTGGTTCAGCTGCCAGTCAAAATAACCGTAAGGTATAACGTTACACACAGGCTGACACAGCTGGTTGTACGAAGTCCGGATTTGTGGTTCCGACTTCATCATGATGATTCCCAGGTTGAAATGAAAATGCTCTTCTATTGCAATGAAAATCCTGATAAACAAAAGATTTTCATTGATTATCTGCTCCCTTGAACGTCGGAGCTCTAAAGTTGTCTGCCAAGTTCAAATGTGGCCGTTTTGGCGTTTTAGAGAGGCGTTTTTTTGACCTCTATGATTTCTAGGACCTCGAGATTGGTTGTTAATTTCCTTGTTGTATCAGAGAATAACTTTCAAGTGTGTTGAAAGAGAAAACGTGAAGTGGTGATACTGATCGTCGTGGTGTGTTACCGAGCAAGAACAAAATACAGAATATTTGCGAAGATTCTCAGCAAAGAGATTAAAGACGTCCAGAAGCGATACCCTTGTTATGAACTAGAACAAGATGGGGTTTCCAAACCTTTCTTGGTTCAGCGAGCTTCTCAATAAATGACCGATTAGGGCATCGATAACGTTGTATGTATGTCATAGTTTTTAGTTTCTTTCCCCTGTAGTTCGCGATGGTATTCAATAGATAATCGAATGGTTTTCCCAACTACTGGCAGGGGGCATTTGTTAAATATGGGACGTTTAATCGAGAGGGGAGTTTAGCATAATATAGAAATTCGACAGGGGCGTCAATTTGATACGAGGAGTCTGTTAGAGAGTGGGTTAGCTACCTTATGATGCTATTCCTTCCGTGAATAAATTCTAGGTCGATTCTTCAACGCAGGAATAATGCCATTCATTCGCCAGGACTTATCAACTGAACAACCTATCCGGCACCCGTACAACTGCTCCCTGCAGTTCGTTTTCGCATGACAAACTATCGTATAAAAACCGCTGTGGTTAGACGATACTTGTGATAAATTCTGAAAAACGACAGAGAAATAATGACTTACACTTTGAATGTTCGGATAAAATCTTTAGTGGACCCCACGTAAATAATCAGTTCTTCCAGTGCAAGGATTTTTCCAACCAGAAACATTTTTGTTTGAACAATGAAGACTCCAACTTCTGTCTTAACTGTGGTCTCAGCCTCTCAAGGAATGTCACTTCGCTGTTAGCGTATCATTGTTTCAATCAACCAGCCTTGCCTTTAAGACGTGTCTTCGCAACTGCTAAATCTAGATAAAGTCCGGACGTGCTTGAAAGGACATACTAGTTTTAAATTTCAAATTAGCATTGGACAAAAAAGAAGTCTCAAGTAGAATACCTTTGTTTGAAAGACTCTTAAACATTAAACCGATCTTCACATAACTCCTTCAGGGAATTCTTTCACATAGTTTGTTGAAAACCTCCTAGGCCATTGATTAGGAACTTCAAGATTCCAACAACTGACTACGATTACAGTTGAAGAATTCAACGTGATGGTAGAAGCTAGTGATATACAAGTAAACTTTAAATCATAAATAGAAATATCGCACGGATTGGAAACTCTGTGTCTCTTCAGAAAAGAAGGAACTTTCACAGCCATTTTTCTCGCAAGAATAATTTCAATCGTTCTGTAGGCACCAGGGCCCCGCGTTGTCTCTAGCTTGTTAAAATGTTTTCTCTACGTTGCAAACAGAGTCATGACGGCGTGAAGATTTCTCTTGGGACACATTTTTGCAAGCGTTCTTTGCATTTGGCATGACGTTCTACTGTCTGAGGACGAAGCCGTACTGGGAGTGTTATCTTACAGTTCCGAATGAGTCATTTAAATACCGAGAAAGTCGGCTTTATGCCAAATACAGATATTTATCTGGCATAAATTCTCCGTTCCATGTTGGTGTAACGTTAACAACAGAAACTCAAATGCCGTATCGTTGTCTTTTGAACCTCAAGCGATTGGTTGCAAATCATCAATAGTACATTTAGGGGTCGATCAGGCACGCATTTGTTTGGGACAATTCATGAATTAAAATAATCTACTGTGTTCTTTTGGGATCTACTCCGGCTTAGGATTAGACATAGTCAATCGAGATACATCGTCTGGAAACTCGGTAAACTTCAGAGCGGTTAAAAATGAGCTGCGATTTATGCTGAGGGCGCCCTGAAAGGACATAAATCTTTTGTTTTACGTTTATTAATAAACTACAGGGTGTCCCAAAAAAAAGTGACACTACAGAAATTATCCTATTGTTATAATTTGAATGCCTGAGCACTATGCTAAACCCACAGATGCATAAACTTCTGCTTCTGGAATTTAAAATAACTCCTATTACCATAAAAGTCAAATTACAAGTAAATCATACGATCAGTTGGAGTAACAATAATGGTTCAATTGACTACAGAACAACGAGTATTTGTTGTAACACAATTTACCCTAACACCGAATGTAACCGCATTGCAAAACGCATTTACTTGTTTTGCTTGACTCGCACGTTAACATATTTGGACGAAGCGAAAACGTTTTAAAATGCTTAAATGTAAATACAATTTCATTGAATTCCCAGGTGTCTAATCACGCGCGTTTAAGAGCGGTTTAAGAACAATGAGATAATCTCGATAGATTATTTTTTTTGGGACACCCTGTACAGCACAGTTGAGCGATTGGACCTAAATGCTGCTATTGGCCGCTTGCTTTATTATACCAGAAGCACAAAGTATTAGTTAGTGTGAACGGGTATACATTTGCATAAAGTGAACAAAAACATAGAACAAAGCCTTTTGCCTCGTTTCCAGACAAGGTATCTCGATTGACTATGGATCAGACAAGCCTGCTGGTCTCGCGGCTCCATCCGAAGGAAGTAGAGCCGGGTGAATGCTCATCGGACCGGCAGTTTTTCAACAAGGCGGAATCGCGTTCGAATGGTATCGAACTTCATTCAACAAAGAATTATCAAAATGTCTTCTTTTCCAAAAAAAAAAAAACAGCCTACTTTTTATATCATTTTACGTTTCACTCCGACCAAAGGCCTTCGCTCGAAACGCCAATATTACAATTCAAAATATGAAACGATAAATTCGCATTTAACCTACACTGCTGAAGTCAACTGAAAAAGTTGACTCGAGCGGGACTTGAACTCGCACCTTCGGGAATCCGGTCCGCCGCTCTACCTGTTGAGCTAT
>JBAHVQ010000095.1:793556-813080 GCA_036872915.1 Nanipora kamurai
TGACAGCAATTAATCGCATGTGCCTATGATTGGTCAAAATTCAGACAGGCCGTGTGGGAGACTAAGTCTTGCGCGAACAAAAAAAACCAGCCGAAACTGACTCTCGCTTTAGCTCGAGTAATAAGAAAGCAGTAGTGCTTTTATAACAGGAAGCGACAGTCGAGTGCTTGAGATGCGATGAAGCATGAACTGCAAATTTTTTAAAATGGTTCAGAAACGAACCCTTTTATACCTTCACATAAAACTTAAGTTTGAGAGATATGTTGTCCTGGATGCAAAAATAAATAAGAAGCTTTTCGAAAACAGCCGGCGTGTTCTCATCACATTCAAGAGTGAAAGTAAAGATAATTTCACCTAGTCATAGTATATATTTAATTTTAAATTGGAAAACATTACACTATCTCATTACAATTTATCTGACTTTACTTATTTGATTAATTTTACATATGCAAATTCGGAAAAGTTTTGTTTCAGCTTGTCGCCACCCAATTCACATCATGAGATAACTGACTCGGCTTATTAGTTCTCCTTTTGCTCGCGCACCACAGGATAAAGATAACCAACCAAGTGAATTATCCCATCATGTGAACTGGGAGCCAATAAGCATAAAGTCTAGCCAAATCTTTCCGCGGAATATGACATCTTCTTAAATGAAATGTAACCCTTGGTCTCTCAAAAGACGTTCGCGAACTTTCTTTTCCAGATAACTAGGAGCATCTTGGGGTTGGTGGCGCTGAGACGACACCGGATTTGTCACACTTTCCTGGAAATACACCTCCTTCGTAAGGGTTCGCCGACCATAAATATTGGTGTGTAAATTCCTAGAAGACAAGATCCAAATTTTTTAATGTATTTGCAATTGCAAAATGCTCATACAGATTGCCTACAGTTTGGTTTTGATGACATTAGACTTGGGAGCTCTAATTCTCCGCCTGTTTTAAAGTGAAATTTGTTCTACCTCTGAAACATAGGTTATAAGTGTCATTTTTCGAAGAAGGAAAAAGGTGGACGTAAGTAGGTACTGTAAGCAGATAACCTATTTAAACTTTTCCCAGCCAAATCAGACTCTAGCCAACGCTAAAAGAGTTTACTTGTCGGAAAAGAGTTTAAAAACGAGGTTCTAGTAAACAGCATTTACACTCAATTAATAACATTTAACTCCTTCCTGTCTGTATAGGTCCTCAGTGACCTATGGAGACTTTAGTATTTAACTATGGCTAACACCAGACGATTTTACTCGTCAAGGGGAAAGTCCTCGGACAGGAAAGAGTTAACCAGGGTTTAAAACCTATCTCCTTAACTCCTTCCTGTCTGTATAGGTCCTCAGTGACCTATGGAGACTTTAGTATTTTACTCTGGCTAACGCCAGGCAATTCTACTTGTCAAGTGGAAAGTCCTCGGGCAGGAAAGAGTTAACAAGGGTTGAAAATCTGTCTTCTAAACTCCTTCCTGTCCGCATAGGTCCTCAGTGACCAATGGAGACTTTAGTATTTTTTCTCTGGCTAATGCCAGACGATTTTACTCGTCAAGGGGAAGGTCCTCGGACAGGAAAGAGTTAAAGGAACATTGTCGATGAAGGAAATTTTCGAGTGTGGAGGATATTTCCTTCATCCAAAATTTCCTTCATCGAAAATGTTTACTTAAATGTTCTAGTAAACTGTCTTCTTAAGGCATTCAACATCGAGACCTCAATCCCAAACGCGACATGTGATTGCACCACAATACTGGACTCAGGTAACACTCAAGTGATGATGACGTGAAAAGTATGAAACTAGCATTAGGATTTCACACTAAACTCAATAAGTTACATTACGAAAGAAAAGGGCAGGCACCTCTAGCCAAGTCCAAAAAGCTACCAAATGAGCGACGAGAGGTAATTGAAGTACTTACCCTAGCGTAACATCGACAAGATGGGGCGCAGTCTCAAACTGAGCGTGCAGAGTTTTGGCAGTATCGCAAAACACGTGATCCACTGCATACACTGGTTCCTTGAGGTTACCTGTTGAAGGTGAGACAGGAGAGCGAGTGTTGAGAAGGCATGCAGACCTCGCTCCAGGCTTTCAGGTTCACACTTTTGGGGAAGGAAAAGGTGGGTTGGAGATTAAGTTGAATGCGAGAAATGTTTTGGTACTGGTACTCAGAGTCTGATACTGATACCTCGATAGCAGGAGAATAACAACGACAACAGTAACAATACGAACAGCTAAAACAGTAAAAATGACATCAACAGCAACAAAACAAAAATGGCAGCAGCAGCAAAAACGACGACAACCGCCACAATTTATTTATCCATACTTTACTCACAACATAAGGGCGGTCGGGTTTATAGAACAGGAGAATTGCGTTAGCTACCGTTATATAAAAGGAATAAACATAGTGACCATATCTTTGTCTAATAAATGTCAAGGGATTTATTGTAAGCCAGGAATAACAGGCTAATGGAATCTATCTAATCCGAGAGAGGCAAGTAAACAGCGGTACCCACGTAAGAGACTCAAACCTTATCAACTGAGCTGTACTACCAAGCCTGACAGCTGACTATGGGCGCGATTGTGGTTATATATTCTAAGATCACTTTCCATAACCTGCTGGGGAAAAAGGTGAACAAATGAACGACGGTCCAGTTCATGTTTAGGTCACGTTTTCGGGTTGCATAAGAGACAAAAAAAAACTGAATAAGTCTTTCGTATGATAATGTCGTTGTTAATTTAGGGCTAGTGAGTTTACATATACATGGAAATATTTATAATTATATGTACTATTTACAATATTCGTGTCCGAAGTGTATGGGGATTTACAAATTTGCAGTTCGGACACGAATATTGTAAATTACTTATCCACTGAATGCATCTGAATGTGTATATTTACAAACTATTTTAGGGATACGAAGCATTTGAGCCAAGAAATTCGAAGGAAAAAGTACAAGTAAACTCAGACGATGCTGTATCCATATTTACAATATTGATTAAATATTCACTTTCCTTTGTGTTTCCTTTATGAATTATTAATGAATTGGATAAGTATACATACACAGACGAATTGATGAAAATATGGATAAACAGAAAGTATGGACAGACAGACAAATGGACAGACCAACACAGCCACCAGACTGACCGGAGACAGGCTGGTATATTGGCAAACAGTCCGGAGACAGACAGATTGACAGATTGCCAAACAAACAATCGAGCTTCTATAAACTCGGTCCCAACGTGTTCATAGTACGAAGGTTTAATCCGCAGCTCCCTCGTTATACTGAAAACTGGGTAAGCATTTAGTTCGGCTATAAAGTAAACTGACGAAGTGTAAGTAAGAGTGAAGCAACATACCTGACATTGTTTTCTCGAAATTATCATAAACCAGGTAATTATAAGGCACGTGAAGATTCTAAGGAACGAACAATGAAACACGGGTGTCTGAAAACTCGAACATGAAGGAGTTTAATGTAAAATCCAACAAACAAACGAAAAAAATCGAGGTAAACCAGGATGCCCTACAAGGTACATGAACATGCCAATCATTCCTTACCTCTTTGTTAACTTTTGAGGAATGCCTCAAAAGAATGTCCAGTTCACCAAGTTCTGATAATGATGTATTCCACTAAAATAAAATTGATAAATGAAGTCACCTTTCAAATAATCAAATCTCTGTCCGCAACCATTCCTTGTTACAGAGCATACAATTTTCCAGCCGGGCCTCGGTGAGAACATAGTCCATCAAGATATATCGGAAGGAAACCCGGCAAACATCAGAAAGATTAACAGACAGAGAAGACGGTAGGGTGGAATGGACCGACAGGGAAAAAATCTTGTTTCGTGGTAATAAATATCTAAATAGTACACTTGATCAGTAAAGTATAATACATAACCCGAAAATTAACATCTTGAAACTGGAGATACAAGTTAAGACTAGAGGAAGACAGACGCGGTAATATTTCGACTTTATCGCACAGCCATTATTAAACCAATTTGTTTGATAATTATTTGATAATAGCTTTGCAATAAAGTCGAAATGTTACTGCATCTGTCTTCGTCTTGTTTTAACTTGTATCTCAAGTTTCAAGATGTTAATTTTCGGATTATGTTTTATACTTTACTTTTTCTTTGCTCCGTGACCGAGCACAGATTTACGTGAACGAAAAATAGATGAAAGTAATTCACCAGGTTTCTAGACCGTTTCTCGATTGACTATGGTGAAAGATAACTATTTCTTTTGGCTCTAAACTTTACAAAAAACAAACGGTTGTGTAATAGCCTTCGAACACGTATGGAAAATAGAAGTTACATTCAAACTTCAGCATATCAGTCGGATAAACATCACAATTGAACCACAGTTTTGAGATTGCTACAACAATTACCGATAAATTTACAGACGGTACGTTTTTCGCTTCCCTCAGTTATTTGTATGAAACCAGGGATTCACCTACCAAGGATTTCACTTCGTCTTCGTTCCGATGGAGGTCACAGTCAGTCAGGAGAATGAGCACAATTTCCGAATGCGCTTGTACAAATAGATTGGCATGAACCAGATCATCAACCTTCCCATAAAATCAAAAAATAGACAGAAACGTAAAAGCTACTCTAGGAGATACGGTATTCACATAGACTGTTCATTACAATATTGACGATTCAGTCACGTGAGAGATGAAGGTAGCATTGCGGGATTCGCGAACGAATCGTAGGCCTCGTAAAAGTGAATCACATACAACAGAATATTCCAGAATCATCCTCAGGGTAATGATAATTATCATTTCATATTACCCTGAGGATGATTCTGGAATAGAATTGAAACACTGCACATCCTCACGGATAGCGTTAAGTTGTCACGAGAATATCTCGTACATTTAAGTTGGATAATAACTCGCCTCCAATCCCTGTAGACTCGATAGCTCAACAGGCTTCCCGAACGTGCGAGTTCAAATCCCGCTCGAGTCAACTTTTTCAGTTGACTTCAACAGTGTAGGTTTAATGTGAATTTATCATTACAACAGAATAACTGACAGAGTTTCCATTACGCAGAAATCGTGCGTACATACGGATAAAAAGTCCAACGTTGCTCACAAAACTACCGTACATGACCCAATGTTTCAACACTCTGATCTAATTTCTTCATCAGGAGCGATCGTGGAGTGTGTAAGGTCCCTATTTATATAATCACAGAGACCTTACACACTCCAGGATAAATAAATAAATAAATAAATAAATAAATAAATAAATAAATAACTACCTAAATAAATAAATAAATAACTACCTAAATAAATAAATTACTAAATAAATAAATAGGTAAATAAATAAGTAAATAAATAAATAAATAAATAAATAAATAGATAAATAAATAAATAAATAAATAAATAAATAAATGAATAAATAAATTACTAAATAAATAAATAGGTAAATAAATAAGTAAATAAATAAAATAAATAAAACAAACAAGTAAACAAATAAAAAACAAATAAATAAACAAATAAATATACTTTTACGTGGTGAAGATGGCATCGTAATAAAGTCGAAAATTTACCACTTCGACTCGCCGTTTTTACCGAATATATTGGGTTTTTAAAGATCTCTTTTTTTTCCCGAATTTTGCTTGTTTTAGACATTCTCACTTACTTTGCAGCATTTTGAACCTGGAGCATTTACTGGACATGTTTTTTCACCATTTTCTTCCTCTTCTCCTTTCTCTTTGCCCTCGTTCTCGAATTCTTCGAAATCGTCTCCTGATTTAGTTCCAGACTCTGAATTGTCTTTAGTTATCCCAGACTTTCCCACCGTCTTGCTAGAAAATACTTGCTTAGAAGTGGATGCTCCGCTAGCATCTTCCACTCCTATATCTCCGCAAAGTGTCCGTGATCCGTAATTATCACCAGGTTTGCTATGGTCCTTAGACGTCCTTTGTGATTCCTCACCACAGTTGAACCCACTTGCTAACTCTAAGCGAGATCCCCTACTACTAACAGGTGCTTTTTGTGACCTTATGTCATCACAAGTGCCATTAGATCTCAGATTATCACCACGTGTCATTACTGATTCATGATCACTGCCAAAATTTTTAGCCAATCTTCTCTTATCACTTTGTTCTCGTTGCGATTCACTGGTATTATTTATCACCTTCGATGCCCGGTTAGTATCAAGGGTTCCTGCTGGTCCCATCCGTGGTAGTTCATGCGGTTTGTTTTTGTCATCCCACATCTCCTGTCCTCCCTGAATACCATCAGGCGTGTATTCCAGTCCATTACATTCAATATGGCTATCTGTTGTTTCATTAGTTCGACTTATACTTCCCAATTCACCAAAATCCTCATGCGTTCCATGCAATACACCAACGTCTTTGGAAATATGGCAATGCCCCTCATTCTCAGTCACAACTCTCGGCTTTACATGATCCTTTTTATTTCTTATCTCAAAGTCTCCTCTCACAATTTGACGTCTAAGATGATCCTCACGATTACTCTCGCTTCTTTGATCAAACGGCGACGGTGTACTGCTCTGCCAATCACTTCCCGTCACTTCAATTCCGCTCTCACCTTCTATCGTAATATCTGACTGCCTGGACTGGCTTGTCCTATCATGGACGGTCGACGTTCTCCTTTCGTCTGCCGTCATACCAGTTTCCAAGTCCATCTTTTTTTGATTGGTGTGACTTTCATCAAAGCAGTCAAACTTACCTGCCGTGTCATTCAACGTGTGACCGTTTTGTTTCAGAACGTCCCGAGTAAGGTCTTCCATACTACTTTTACAAACAGTTCCTTCATTCAGTCCTTCATCTACACCTTCATCCACTTCGCCTTCCTCGTCTTCAATACATTTGCAGCACGATAAACCTTTTAAAATAATATCCCCAAATTTTGCTTTGCAAAGCACAGTGCTGTCTTCTGCCCCATGCCCAGAACTTGAAGTCATTGGGTCGCGCTCACTTGCCACCAGAGACTGGTGACCACTGTCATGAACATCACTAACGACTGGTGTTTCGCGAGGCAGTCGGCGCCTTCGTCTAACTTTTCTCTTGGTTCGACAACAGCATTTCCGGGATGCCGAGCCATCATCACGAGACGTTTTGTAGGGAGAGTTCTCGTCCACTTCCAACAATTGATCTAAATCATCCCTACACAAATACACGTTGAACAGCCGGACGCCGAAAGGCAACTGAAAATCTAAAGGAAAAACGATGTTCGATAGTTAATGTATGCCATATCTATCCTTTCATTAATTAGCTGGCACAAGCATTTTGTTATCTCGTTTGCACAACACAGTCTTCAATAGTAACCCAGCAGTCTCTCACTCAAAACACTCGTTCCCGCCTCGACTCCAGTCCCCCTTGTCTTTACGCTCACAATTTAGTAAAGAAGAATCCATCCAAGAAAGCGTGAGCGAGATTACGTCACCGAATAAGTAGCGACGGAGGTAGGGGGGTATGTTCACATTTCCCATGGAAAAACGTCATGGTAAATAATGATGCCACCATATCTGAGCCATGGTCTACTTCCTAACTTGCTACACATAAAGGCCGATTGACACGATACGACTGTCGTATACGATTGTCTTTTTCTGGTGTATCTAATCTCCTGTAAGTGACCAATCGTCACTTACAATTCGCTCGCAAATGTTGCAATGTGTCCTTAACACTGTCGCCAGTTAATCGTATCTATTAGGATGAACAATCATATACGACAATCGCATCGTGCAAATCGGCCTTAGTAAGTCAGTCTTTCATTAAGGTACGTTTGCCCACTGCGATTAATCAGGCCAAGTTCTGGTTTAGTTGCGCGGTAATTAATGAAAAGCAGGCAAATCCGAGCCGACGTACCACTCTGATGACTGTTTCTAAACTTAACATGCATCCTGGCGTGAATTCGGCCCGATTAATCGCGGTGTGTAAACCCAGCCTAAGACAAAAATTTCTTCTTATCAACTTCCAGTGATATCATCGTAGGAAGTAAATTTTTTTTACTCAGAATACAGCGTAAATAGATAACTAGTGAACGTTCGTCAAGCTCGTTATCTCAGAAAAACGATTTCTGAGCCCTAGACGGAAATCGAACCCACAATCTTCTGATGATCAGTGAGACACTCTAATCATTAAGCTACCACGACCCAGATGATGAACTAAGGTGCAGGTTCGTCATATGTACAGAGTCATGGTAGGCTCATTGGTTAGAGCGTCTCACCGGTCATCAGAAGGTAGTGGGTTCGATTCCCGTCTAGGGCTCAGAAATCGTTTTTCTGGAATAACGAGCTTGACGAACGTTCACTAGTCGTCTGATATTTATCAAGCTCTCGCATGAACCAAATTTGTGTTCAGCATTAAGTAATACAGCGTAAATATTCAACTATTACGGCGCAATTCGTTTTCACCATATTAAATGCGTCCCTCCAACGTCTTCATAATTTGCTGTTGATGTTGTTTGTGTTTAAGGCAAGCTAAAGGACACGGAGCTTGTTCTTCTACCACAAGCGTAATCTCATATTTCTTCTTTCAACTACTATCCACGATAGACCCGACAACACACTTTTGTCACAAACGGACGCACTGCAGGGGTTTCCTTATCTTTAAATTCCAGAGAGAAACTCTGTAACATTCACGATGGCTCTACTTCTTGCAATTACCACTCGGAATAGTTAAGGACGAAGATCCGATTGTTCAGTTAGAATTCTGTGTAAGAAAGCTGGGGTTTCATTTTCCCGATTTTTGAGTCAATTCAAGTACAATATCAGAACTAGAACAGATAATTTTTTTTAACGACTAGTGTGAATCGACTTTTGTTGAGGATCCACACGGTTTGTCAAATAAGCTTGAGCATGGTTTACTGGAATAAGTCAAAACTTTAGGTAAATTTCTCAATGCCTGGGCTTTTTCCTAATTCACTTGCGGTTTGATAACATCAAAATAAGTGTAAGTAAATCCTTAATTCAATCAATAGCCACCTAATTAACCACTCCAGGAAATGTTTCACCAAAGTACAAGGCATCAATATCATCATCACACAAAGAGACAGTGTAACTTACTTAAATACAAACATTTGTGTCTATACAACATAATAAACATTTCACTTCTTACCGGTGTCAATAGGGATAGCCGGATGCTAGTA
The DNA here is from genome assembly GCA_036872915.1 of Nanipora kamurai. Lineage (NCBI taxonomy): Eukaryota > Metazoa > Cnidaria > Anthozoa > Scleralcyonacea > Helioporidae > Nanipora > Nanipora kamurai. The sequence continues at coordinate 802,639 of JBAHVQ010000095.1, forward strand.
AAAGAAAAAACAACACGCAAAAAATTCAATCAAAATTTTAGACAAAGTAGCGTTAGGTTCTCATCTTGGGGTCTGGGTTCTAGGACTGCAGTGAGCCCTACATAGCCCCGCTGCCAAGCCCTATTGACCTCGGGTAGCCTGAGCACGAATTCTTTTTCGCAAGGGTTTCTGAGATCGTTTGGTTTGATGCGGGAAATTTCAGGTGGTAACTTTAGTGTGAAAATACCACTCAAGCTCGACAAAAGATTTCCTAGATGATATGCAGGGAATAAGGCATCCTCAAGTCAGTCTGGACGGATGTACGGTGCCCCTACTTAGAAGATGGTTGTTATGTAGAGGGCAAAAACTAGTCACAGAAAGCCGGAACGTATCGAGAGGTTTAATTTCGCGTTTAAAGCCGTATCCTATTTTATGACAATACGGTACGAAGCAATTAACATTCTCAAGCATTCTAAATACTAAAAACAATCAGCTTAGCCGAAAATACGACGCCAACATGTACTTTATTTGGAAGATTTGTCCACCCAGAATATCCTAGAATGGTTACCACGTCAAGCCTGGACCCAGTCTTCCGGAAGGTTCTGGAGTGATCAATAGGCAATAAAGAGCAATAAAAAGGGCGGGAAATACTAATTTGCTTTATAAACCTGAAGTCAGTTGTTCAAAGCCTTGATAACTCATCCAGCGGATAAAAGCCTAACCAATGGATAGCGCTATCCAATCATTCAACAACCAAACTTAAGTTTAAAGTCTTAGGAAATTTTTGCTGATCAAACTGTGGAACGCCATGGACTCTGAGTTCCAGACGGGACTCGAACCCGCAACCTTCTGAATGCTAGCCAGACGCTCCAACCAAAAATAACATCTAACTGAAGATTTGCCGACATCTAACGGCTTGCAGTCCAGCAAGTCATTGCCGACTGGTTCGTCCCAGGTTTAAATACTGAAAGTAACCTTGCTCTGCCGTCTGACTTCTAGTGGCTCACTGGTTAGAGCGTCTGGCTAGCATTCAGAAGGTTGCGGGTTCGAGTCCCGTGTGGAACTCAGAGTTTTTCTGAGTCCATGGCATTCCACAGTTTGATCAGCAAAAATTTTCTAAGACTTTAATAGTATCAAACTGCAACTCAAAATTCAAAACTTAAATTTTATTCAATGAATAAGGAGATACCTACTAAATAGTTCTTTTCAGCCGACAAAATTAAAGTTTGGTTGCTCAAAGGATGGATGGCCCTGCTAACTTGTCAAAGCCGCTAAAGAGATCTTTTCCTAATACAAGAAAGCCGCCGAAAAATAAAGTTAATAATTCGAACATGAATTCATTGATAATCCAACTAGAGAATAGATTTCATTTTTGTTATGTCCGTTAAGTTATTGATACACAGATGACGTTACAGCGCAGTAAGAACAACAAAATTGGCCCACAAGACGACAGTCCGTTAAGACTCTCAGATAACAGCGCACGATCATTAAACTGAATATGCAACTCTTAATGAGAATAGTCGACGAAAGGAATTGTGACGTTTCGAGCGAACAGTTTTCATCGAAATTAAATGAAATGTAAATGGTGATGAGAGGAATCCTCTACATTTTATCGCTCTCTGTAAAGACAGCCAAGTTTTTCTTAATTTTTCGCTTGATATTGATGTAGAGATGGAATTAAAACATCGTAGGTTTCTATTATGAGTCCTATGTATCATGCCGTTTCAACTACAGTTTCATTTAAGGTGGTATTACCACCAACCATACTGTGTACATAAGCCCAAAAGTGCTTGGAAAAATTCCTTCACTTACCTGATTTTGATTAGGCTTTAAAAGTAGAAGGCATCTGGATATTGAGTCCATTAGCTGGGTACACAAAATACTAGAGAAGGAGATAGTGGCTTGGAGTTATTATTTAATCTTGAAAATTTTCGTTGAAAAATGAAGTCCAGGAAGTCACAAGGAGACGATACTTTTTAAAAATTTACAAGTTTTTTCGCATGCGATGAAGGTTTAATGTATATTGTAATTAATATTGACATAAACATTGACTCAAAGAGTAATGAAGCATTAGAAAGGACACCGTAGTTACAGGACAATTCGTTTTCGTTCACAAAATACTAGTGTTGGGCCCATCTGGCCGTATTCGTAATCGAGTGATCGTCAACAATCGATTAATCGTATTGCATGAATCACGTTGCCATTGTCCTGAGCTGGGGCTTCGTGCACCAGAATGAGAATAGAAGTACATGGAAAACTTCATTAACTTCATCAATGTAAAGGTTATTTTTTACAAAAGCCAAGTATTTTTACATCTAAGCTGAAAAATTTACAACCTTGAACAAGAACATTAACGTGAATAAACAGTATGCTTAGCTGATGTCGATGATCCGATGGTTGGTAGCAGTAATCGATTGCCGGGAAAAATGATTGATTGATCGATGCATTGGCGCACAACTGAAATTTCATAGCTATGCTTAAAATGTCCTAAAATGTAGAATGTCCTACTACAAATTCAGCGGCCTGTGTCCTATGTAGATCCAACCGAGACACCAAGGCATGCGCGAAAAAACATCCCATAGCCTTCGCGTGAAGTGCAAGCCTTCATATCTCTGAGAAGATTCCCAGGGTACTGAGCTGAATTTTCACAACAGTTCTCCCTCCTTTATTTAAAAATACATCATTTTCTCTAAGGCATTTCCAAGTGACAATGTGCACGTTGAAGGTGGTACTTACAATCTACTATACAGGATACAGCCTGCAATCACTTGAGGTCTACGCTGACAAGCTTGTAAAATGTGGGATGCTTTTAAGAAACAAGAATTTGGAACCTAAAAACATAACATATCCACAGAGAAAACTAGATCGTCTTAGACAATAGTTATAACAAGATGGATGAAACAATCATGAAGCCAACCAGTTTCATAAAAAATTAGTCATGCAGCCCATGCTCTGTTGTTCCTTTCTCTTTCGTTCTCCCTTTCTTTCATTTTTATTCCTTTATCCCTTCCATTCCCAAATCCCCAAATAGCTTAATACTTCCACTCACTAGTACATTCATCCACACACTCTTTCGTACATGCATTCATTCATAAATGTATTTGTTCTTTCATTTCCTCTCTCCCTCCCTTCCATTCGTTCATCCATCCTTCCTTTCCTCCGTCCCTCCCTCCTTCTTTTCTTCCTCCCTCCCTCTATTTGTCGTTCGTTTATTCGTTCGTCCGTTCATTTATTCATTAATACAATCATTCGTTCGTTGAATTAATCAATTAATCGATTCTTCTATTCCATTTGATTTGTAATTCGTCTTCTTTGCCTTAGCAATTCGTTTTCTTTGCCTTAGCAATTCGTTTTCTTTGCCTTAGCAATTCGTTTTCTTTGCCTTAGCAATTCGCTTTCTTTGCCTTAGCAATTCGCTTTCTTTGCCTTAGCAATTCGCTTTCTTTGCCTTAGCAATTCGCTTTCTTGCTTTAGCAATTCGTTTTCTTTGCCTTAGCAATTCGTTTTCTTTGTCTTAGCAACAGCTTACCTCATGGATAGGTAGGTATGGAACATGGTTAAAAACAGAAGGCAAGTGGTCACCGTAGTTACGTATAAAAGCCAAATATTGCTCCCACAGTGAGTACATCTCCGATAAAAACATTTCCTTGTCATTGCCACAATCCTAAAAGAGTGTTAAACAAGTATATACTTCAAAACTTACAATGGTCCTTTTAGGAATCTAAATGGAGTAGAAAAGTCGAGTAAACCGATATTCACTTACAGCTTTCTGGTTCTAAAAGAGTACGTGTACATTTGTAAAGTCTGATGCATTCTTACACTGATAACTATCTGGTGGGGATTCAATTGGCCCTCTGTACCCTCAGCTCTAACTGTCTCTGGTTCCAAAGACGATAAGCTTGATTCGAAGTGACAAGTTGAAAATCTGACCAAAGAGAAGTACCTACCAATTTAACCTGATCGACTGATCCATGATAAAAAGCAAACAAACTGTACAATCGATCAACTTGCTCGATCAACACAGAGTCTGGTTCAATGTTATTGCCTGCCAGTGCCTGAAAAAGGAACAGGAGTATTAAACAAATCCTTGGACTGATATGATATTGACTGTAATAAATAATACAAATAATATCTTGTACTAATACCTGAGCTTCATTTTTCCTTACCAATCTTTCTACTGCCAAATGCTGTACACTACTACTAGTGTTTCCCAACTTTTTGTGTCATGGAACAATACATGCATTGTCACTTTTTATGCTGACCCATTTGCTACAGTAATACAGTCATCTTTATTTTTTGTCAGTCGCTTATAGTACAGTAGTTTAAGGTATTTAAATATTTCATCGAAAATTAAATGATTTAGTTAACTTTCTTAGAGGTTAAGCAGCTTCTCTGTACTACCCATACACAATTCACAGCACAGTAATGTTCCTTGGGTCTGGGATTGGCAACTACTGCTGTATAGAACACCACATGGACTCTTTCAAATTTAATGTTCCAACATCAGAGGCAAAGTTTTCAAAGCAAATAAACTAAATTGAACTATGGCAACATCAAAGCTACTGTCTTTATGAAATGCGAAAGAGCTGCACCCCCATAAAGAACATGCAGTACTGTATTTATGCAATATGGGCATGAAAGCAGTTATAGTAAATCATGTTACTGTAAGTGCTGCTACTTTCCCATAATTATAAGGATTTTTTGCACTGACTACCCTCAGCCAACCAGCACCCCCCTTAAAATCACTTACAAATGTGTACTGTCCAACACACTTGATGGCAATCTTTTCCTTCTTGAAACGATACAGAATGGGAGAAGAACCAAACATGGTGTTACTGAACTGAATCAAACCCATAAGTTGACCACATAACAGACATTGGTTATCAATGGGCATCTAGTTAAAAAAATGTATACAATAATTTGTAGCTCAGCAGTGGGAAAATGCAGCAGTAATGGCTATGCACCCCACAACAAAACAGACAAAAACATCATTTTTTACAACTTCATAGTTAATTTCTGATTCAATATACCGGTAGTTATCATCCATTCATTCCAATGCATGGATGTTAGATTACAGTCTTAAGTCTGCTCACTCCATTTGTTATTGAGTTCCACAAGTTGTGACTGCCAGTCTACCATAAGCCTCAAGCACTCACCATTCCCTACATGTGCAGTACAGTATGTACAGTCAACCAAGTTTGTTCTGCTATTCTATCTGGCCCACCATGTTAAAATTTGCCCTCCCCTGTATAAGATCCATTCCTCATTTCAATTTCCTTTAAATAATGGTTCAAGTAATGCTTTCATTGGAACTGAATGAAGTTACAAGTTACAAATTGAAAGAAAGTAACTGATTATACAGCACATCTGTGGTAAGAAATTACATTTTTATAACAGTAACTGATGATACAGTTGTAAGCACAAGTTGCATAATGAGAATGGCAACTAAACTTGAGAGCTACAAAGGTAAAATTCAAACAACACAAATTTTGTACATAAAATGCATTTGGAATCTTAACCATGAATGTATTCCACAGGGATCGCCTCTGTCAACTCCTAGGTGGGAGGCAGGCCACTTAGCAAGGTAATAATACTACTGCACTCTCTACAATACTAACCTGCTATCTAGTTATTTTGTGGTGCATGTATTCCTGCAGTAATTCAAATACTAACCAACACTCAACTTTATATGATGACCATGCTTGATAAACAGCATTTCTGTATTAACTATTGGTTGCTAAATCTTATTCCATTATAACAGAAATACAGAATGTTGATTGTCTGAACTACAACAATTTCCCAGGAGTTCATCAACCATCCAAAGTAAGCTAAGCAGTGAGACCAGTATACATACCGAGTGGGGATAAAAATATAAAATGGCATCTTCCAGGAGATCTTCTTCCTTTTGCAAAACTTGGTGGTCATACACAAAGAAAACGGATCCCTCAAATCTACATGTTGAAAAAAAAAAGCATGAACTAACAAACTTAGTGATGATAAAGTACATATTTAAGAGCATGTTTAAGTAAGTATTGATTGTGAGTGAGGCCTGGTTTTCACTTGGCAGAAACTCTTACCTCCAACATGCAAGCAAACAGGGTTTTCAGTACATGTAAGATTCTGAATAAACCGACATACTGTACCAGAAACAAGACTGACTTCACTGTCATGAAGGGCCTTTGCTCGAAATGTCCATTCTCTTAACTTAATTTTTTTTCGGCATTTCTGTGACCCTTTTTAGCCTCATATATACAAAAAAATTACTTGGATGTTAATATTCTCCAATTAGTTGCCACAGTTACCAAAGCTAAAAATATACACAGAAATTTGTGGCAGAACACCCTCGGGGGTGTTCACAGCTCTGCTGGCAGTTGGATCTTAATGAAAGCAATGGGTAAAGTTGATATGATATCAAAAGACATGAAAAACATATCAAGGCAATAGACCAGTTGCAAATATGAGGAAATTTCATCAAAGTATGGCTTTTTAATGTTAACTATTGCTAGGGCCTAATCCTGATTGGGTTAATCTTCAAAGTTGTTAAATTTTGCAGTTGTTCAGAGATTTTGTCCATTTATTTGGTGGAACATGTGCCTTGTTTACATTTTTACCATGTGAAAGACATCCACAGTAGCTTATTATAATACCTAACTAACCGGAATGCTGCAAAATTATGCATATTGCTAGTAAGAAGCCCTTATTTTGCCAACAGAAGTTATTAGATTTGTCCTCTATTATTTATCCAAGCAATAAATTTTAAAAGTTAAGGAGGAAAATGCTCTGTACACTCTTCAACAAATTTCACATTCAGATTGCAAATCCAGCAACAGTAACCTGCAACAAGCCTTGCTTTCATGAAATTTGCAACCAGTCTATTAATCACAAATTTCATATAACCTTATACAGTTCTAGTAACACAGTATGTTTCTAGGTGGATCTATAGTTTGAATTCCTTTGCATTAACAAGCTCAACTTTGCCGCCATGTCAGTGAATATACTATCTCTGGGACTCTCGGCACATAAACTCAACACCAGAGATATGCCACTTTCTATTCATTATCTATTAGCACTCTAAAATTTCCTGGTGTTGACAACTGAAATTTGTTGGGTCAAGTGCATGGAAAGCAGTCTAAATGGGGATATTAGAATCAGGCCTAATATTGTCTCTACTAACAAATAACAAGTGTTTACAAGAAGACTTCTTTAGCATTGTCCTCAAGGAAGTTTGCACTTTAACCCAAACAGAATGCTTGCCAAAGCTCACAACTTTCCTCTGCTTAGTATTACATGTCATTAGGGTCATTTATACAAGTGAAATAAAATGATCCATTCACAGGGTTTGTCGACATGGCTTATGTCAAATCTAGACATAGCTTTTGCACAGCTTTTGCACTATCCATGCAAGCCTTTTGTGTCTCAAGTGCACCTTAAGCCTTGGTCAAACACCGTATGATAGTGGTCAATAGCTTAAGAACTCATCTAAGAAAAGGTAGAAACTATCATTGACCACAATCATGGAAAATTTGAATGTGATCAAAGTAAATGATAGTCCATGATAGGGCATGATAGTTGGTCAAATGGGAGCAAGTGTTTCAGCTATTGCTGGCTATCATGCACTATCATGAATGGGTTTAACCAAGGCTTTTTACAATATAAGTAATGTGTTATTTTCCCCTATAGAAACTTTCCCTATATATATGTACTTAAAACCTTCTCTTGTGTTTTTGGATAACATGTGATACTTGTACAGTTATACAAAAAGTTGAGATGGACTTAATACCAAGAGGATCCTTCAGAACTGATGTATTGACTTTTAGTCAGTACTTCATAGAAAATTGCCGAAAACTATTTAAATAGCCAAACTGGCATTCCACCTCGATTCTGATCAATCCGTCCCGAATTGCGACGAGTTCCTGGCATTACATCACCTTAATAAAATGATCAGATTTCGTTGGCAGGAGTTTCACTTTCATGCTGACATTTAACTCTCGATGAAGAACGAAAGACCTTAGTTTAGATTCAAATAACAAACTCGATGAAACAAAAAACCGTTCAGATAGTTGTGTTCACCGTACGTGACCGCACACTGGACATTCAATGAAACGAGAAACAAACTCGTTTAACAACTATAACACAACAACAAACACTGGGTAGCACAAACTCGATGATAACAGTTTGGCGAAAGCAGAAGCTAAGGATAGGGGTGGATACGCAAGATTTACTCAGATTTCATAAAGGGTGTAAGAGTTCCGACACAGAAAACAACAAGCTACTTGAAAGTTAAGAGCTTGCAAATGGGCAAGATCAACTCCCTAAGATTCAAAATAATTAGAAACCCTTTATGTTCGTAATTTAATTACTTAGGCATACATGAGATTGCTTTTGATTCTGTGAAACGTGTAAAATCTTCGAAGATGAACGTTGTACATGAAGGATATAAAGCATGGATAATGCGCCACATTCATATGACTCACTTTCCGAATGTCAAATAAGAAGGAAGCTCAAAACGCAGGAAAATATACACGCTGTTCGAATAACTCACATACCGATAGTGGGGAGACAAATCCATTTTCCTCAGTACAGTATGATCACTTGTGGCACCAAGTTATTCATCAAGCCCATTCTTGAAGTTCCTGACACTTACGACCGCTACATTCAGCTGACGTTCGATGACTTTCCAATATTTCGCGGAGAGCACCGCCAGCTCTTGCCAAGTTGCTTCCACATGCCTGTACAGTAACCGCTGACCACGCAGGCTCAAAATAACAAGATAAAAGCATCACTGGGATTTACACAAAGCGATCAATCGGGGCCAATGCGTTACAAATGATGAAGTGCGGGATCGTCCTAAAGCTACAGACATTGAGATCATTCTCACCAGAGACAGACTGCGCTGGTTAGGTCATGTTGCACGCGTGTCAGATGAACGTCCAGTTAAAGCTCCTCTTTATGGTGAACCAGTAGAAGTTTCTAGGAAGGTTGGTCGCCGATTTCTGAAATTTAAAGACACTTTGAAAGATATTCTTAAACGTGGCGGTGTTCTTCCCTCATGGAAAGAGACTGTTGCAGACAGGCAGGCATGGCAAAAGTTAATCTGCGATGTTTGTGTGAAGATAGACAACAACAGGCGTGATGACAACATCGAAAAATACGTAAAACGCCACGGAAAGAGAAGGCTGAGGGAGAAGAGGAAATGAACTCTGAACTGATTTATATTATTTATTTATTTGTTTATCTAGTTATAGATTATTTTATTTATTCCTCGTCACGTTGTGTTCCGTGCAAGTCATCTTGTATTTTTTTGTGTCACCCGTGTCGGGTCTGAAAGCGTATATGTATTAATCGGTTCAATTTCTTGCTAAGATTGGTTTATAAATAGGTCATGTGCAACCAAACCCTCGAGATTCAAAGGAGAAAGATATTTTCGCCATGTTGGATGAAATTGTAATTGCAGACAAAGAAAAACCTTTGTTAAGTTCATCCAACATGGCAGCCATGACGTAACGTGCACACCACCTATTGCTAGTAAACGGGCTGACTTCTTCCTTCGATGCACGTTAAAGTGCGAGTAGCACGTTAAGCTGGAAATCGGTCCGATTAATTAGTCGCTGTGTGTATACGTAACCTAAACGCTCAAAAATCTCTTGCTGACACTTGTCCTTTACAGACGATGTCAAGATCTGTTGAAATTATTGTGACCCCTGACGACAGCGTGATACGTGCACACGCGAAGATGCACGTGTTGTATTAGAGCTGAGGTCAGGTCTGCGTGGAAAATTTTAGCGACCCATGACAGCAACATGATGGCAACAGGGGGCAATTGTGCTGATAACTAAGAAGTGCATGATGACATTGTATTGCTGCACCACTGTTATCTTTAGATCGCGCGGAAATGTGCAAGGCAAGTTGTATCATGCAAGGAGAAGAATCGATATCAACATCCAAGAGCATCTTGCGTTGCACGCCTGATGTCAGGACTGTCTACAAAGTGACAGCAGTACCTTATGACACCATTATGGCCACATATTGCATCAGGGCTTGTACGCAAGCAGTGTAAGATCGATGACGTAGTCTGGTCGGTGCTGAATTCACCGACCGTTGGGGATATATTGGGGATAATTGGAGCCACCGGCGTACAGGCACAAATTTATTAACCGAGGGAACAATGAAATGATGAAGGCAATATTATACAATACAAGATGTGATGTCTTTTAGCTAGTGTTTTCTCTTGTAAAACACAACCACTGTCCCACTAACGCTCATCTCATATATGCGTACATTTTATTAACTAGTCTGAAGTCACGATTGCCCGACATGACTTATTTTCGCCGCTGACTGGGCGGGTTGCAGCCGTCAGCTCCTCGTTCACGTTCGTCCACCTAATTTGAGTTAAGAGAAGCGGGTCGTGTTTGCTCTACTAAGTATATAATTCTTTACCGTTCGAATTAAGGATCCTAGAAGTT
>JBAHVQ010000095.1:813180-837529 GCA_036872915.1 Nanipora kamurai
TATTTTTCTTTCAATAACTCATGTCTCAATTATTATGGGCTTCTTCAAAATCATATGCTGGGCTGTGATATTCCTAAAAGTTTTCACTAATCCCGGATTAACCTAATCGCCTTTTGAACAACTTGGCCCAGGGGAAATATTGCCATTATTCAATCGACCAAACGACTTCGTTACGTTTCATTAGGGACCTGAAGATCTAGGATGCCAACTTCGACGACTTCCTTCAAAATTTCATCATTTAAAGAAACCACGATTCATTAACCGCCGTGATTGATGCTTGTCGCTTGTTTCATGACTTCTAAAACAGTCCATTTCTACTAAAACGACTATGGCCTCAGGTTGAATTTAATCTTTAGCAACAGCTTTTGCTCCTTTGCGAGCTGAAGTCGTAGTAAAGACGTAAAAATGGTCCGATTGGCGGAACGACAACAGTGTGGAGAATACTCTGGAGATTTAAATTTGCTCAGACAATTTGTTTTGAAAGAAAAATTCTTTATTTAGAGGACGCCGTCGTTGCAGTTGCCGTCGTGGATCTTAAGGCTCGGTTCGCACGTGAACATAAACACAAGCATGAGGACAAAACAAAAGGCAGAACAAAGGAATGAAGTAAAGCCTGCAACATAAGAATCGTCATAAGCATAAGATCATAGTCCAAGCATAAGCTACATGTAAGTGCCGAGCAAAAGACAAAACAAAGAAAAATTCTTGTTGTTTTGTCTTCGCAAGTCCCAGGGGAGAAGTCATGCTTTGTTTTCGTGCTGATCTTGTCCTTATGCTTACGTCGTATGTGTGAACCAGGCTTAAGGTCCCCTATTCACAACCACATGGGTTCGTAAAGTTTCCCAGGATGAACAATATGTCATGCTGGCTTGCAATATTAAATAAGAACTTCTTATATTTACTGGAAAATCTTGTGATCAAATTGATGGTGTTTCACTATTTTCCTTTCTTTCCACAAGAGCAATTGGTTAATTGGCTGTGCGTCTGAATTTGAGCCACTATATTGGGTATGTGATAATGTTCAATACTTTATTGTTTTTCGCTCCCTTGAACTTATTCTCCCCCTTTCTTAATTGTCTTAACTCGCAACACCTCTAAATTCGTATTACCGATGAAGTTGAAGTCGATAGATTGGATTTTCTACATCCGTTTACCGCGAGACGGCTTTCTACTGCTCTATATACAAATTTTGACATCTTTATTCCTATTATTTATAAGAAGGGTTTAATTTTATAACATCTTCTGTTCCCAATTTTTAACATGTACTCCTCTTATACAACCTCTCATGATGATGGCTAGAGTAAAAGAATGAACTCGGGTGAAGAATAATGATGTAGCTGCTACTCCGAGTGACGAACCATACCGGACAAGTAGAGGAAACTCTACTTGGCGCGACAGGGATTCGAACCCTCGACCTTCGGTTTACTAGTCCGACGCTCTACCAACCGAGCCACAGGTCAAGTTGGGAGCTGATCGCGAAATTGATGTTACTTCCGTTCTTGATATTTCGAAACACAATCTAGTTTCTTCCATATCGGGACATTTAAATCCAATCTGATTATAAATGGCTAGAGTAGAAGAATGAACTCGGGTGAAGAATAATGATGTAGTTGTTTTCTCTACTTGTCCGGTATGGTTCGTCACTCGGAGTAGCAACTACATCATTACTCTCACGATAAGCTTCAAAAACTCAAAGTCATCATAGTTCAAAATGGTTATCCGTGTAACATTTCTCCATTGCCCTCGTCCATTAAAGTTTTAAGTTTATTCAGGATAAACTTTTCCACATGTCCTTGAATATACTCTCAGCACCCAAACGCATCATTTCTTTTACCCTTCCATCTACCGATCACTCCATTATTACACTCGATTCGAATCGGTAAATAAATCACCGCACCATTTTCTTGCGCCTAGCCACATACATGTATTCAAATTCATTTTTTTTTTCAACCTGTACGAGGTATCTCATCTTTCTTTCACTTTAAAGACCTTATCCTGAAAGATTACGATCAGCTGTTGGTCCTTGTATATCGGTGAAACTTCTCGCCACTTACATACGTGGATTTCTGGATACGTGGGAATTTCGGCCTACTTTTGCAAATCGATTTCTGTCACCATTTCATCATCCCAAAAGTACTAGCCATCTTGATTTGTCTGTTCTATTTTTGTTAATAGCTCATAGAATTAATAAAGTAAAACTTCTTCAGGCTATTCTGTTTTACTGAAAATTTATTCCAAACGTTTTGCCGATCAAGACTTCATCAGCGGATTCCATTGGTGGTGACGGTGATGTAGAGCCGCAGACTTCTGCTACGTTTACACGAGACCGGACAAGTTTTTGTCCGCATAAAAACTTGCACGGACGAATGGGTTTACACGAGTCGGTCATAAACTCGTGCTCTTCAACTTTCCGTTTACACGTGACCACGATCTTTATTTTAAACAGAGGGTTACGCGAGGATTCGTGGTTCATTTGGGAACACCGCATGAGCATTAGGTACACAACGTCACACTCGCTTTGTTCAGTAAAAACATGGCGTCCGGTAATGGAAATGATGAGCTTAATAATAAAACCGACGTGAATAAAATCAAGGGAATTTTTCCCTTCCACTGATTCATATTTCGTGTAGACGTTCTTTAATAACACACTGTGGTCACAGTGGTAGTATATTGCTGCCGGAAGTAATGTTATGTCCGCGCATTCATGGAGGCATGGAGCGCATCCGTACAAAAAAAACACCCGAATTCGTGTTTACACAATGCAGGATAAGTTTTTATCCGCACAAGTTTTTCACTCGTGCGCTTTTCCAGCAGGACAAATATTCGTTCGGATAGCTGGTCAAAAAGTCGTCCGGATAGCCTCTATGCAAGTTTTTATGCGGACAAAAACTTGTCCGGTCTCGTGGTATTCAGCTTTGGCCTGCGCAAGGTACTGGTGAACAAACATATGATGCATTTCATCGTAAATGCGTGCTTGTTCCCATGACATTTAACATCACTGGAAACAAGCAATCGAACTGATGTACTCATTGAAACCGATAGCTCACAAAGTTCTCAGTATGGGCTTCTTCGTAAAATTGTGGAAATGCTCTGGCTTAGTACCGCCGTACCGAGCTGTGCCAGCACTGACAGGACCGAATACTGCAAAGTTGTAAAAACATGTTTGTCAAAAAAGGGTTGATACGGAGACTTCGAAGTCTGTGAACACGAAAAAACCAGTTAAAAATAGTTCGTAGGTAAATGGCTTTGAGATTAACCATAGTCAAAGTTTGCGCAGGCCTCAGGAGGTACCCCTTGTTCAGAATAGTGTTAACTTACGGCGCATCCCTCTCCCATTGCCAAACAGTCCCCTCGTCGGAAAAGCTTTCATTGGGGAAAGGTTTTAGCTACATGATCACATCCATTACCATAACCTATATTCAAAGCGGCTTATTATTGAATTTAAAATTTCAAAACGGTTCCACAGCCCTTTTCTCTTGTACCATCCTAGCTAAGAAATCAAACCTCGACAATCTAATTTTGCTGTCACTCTTCCTTTCCAGGCTGTCCAGAAAGTGATTAGCTATGATCGCTGCGACTAACGCCACCGTCGTTTCAATGACTTCGTTTAATCAAACGGCAGAAGAGAACACTGGCCTACTTCTTAACGTAGTCGCTGTCAGACTTACTCTTATCTGTGTGATGTCGTTTACCCTCTTTGGTAACGTTCTCGTCCTTCTAGCATTCTACGTTCAGCCGCAGCTCCGCAAAGTCCTCTACTATCCCATAATCAGTCTAACTGTGGCGGATCTTTTGTGCGCAGCGACAGCTATGCCGCTATACATTGTAAAGATAAACATCTCGCTTGATGACACCATCTATCGGTTAGTCTGCGATTTCTACCGCTTTTCTTACTTCTTCACGGAATACGCTTCTATCATGAGCTTAATGGCGATCAGTCTGGAACGTTTCCTTGTTATTCACAATCCGTTGAAATTCAAGGACTTCATTTCACCTCGCGTCATGATCGCAGGCTTGATCGCGTGTTGGGTTGAATCGCTCCTGGTTTCCTCGATGCCATTTTACTGGAGACATGACCAAGACGAGAACTGCACCAACTCTCCTACAAGGGAATGGAGTTTTATGGTAATTAGTGTCAACGTGTTTGTTCCATTTTTGGTCATGCTGTTTTGCCATTGTTATATCTACTGCAAAACGCTGAGGAGGTTTAGTACTAACGAGAGTAACAGAGAACCACCGAGCAACGTTTCCAGGCACATTATTCAAGCAGAGAATTGGAAAATGGAGCGAAAAGCGACCATATCTTTCACTGTTGTTGTTGGAGTATTTGTCGTATGTTGGGGGCCCTCTACGTTGTACTACTTCATACGAAACCTCTGTCCCGAGTGCTTCAGTGAAAGTTTTGAACACTGGAAACGTACAGTAAGTGCCACAGTAAAAATCCTGACATTCTCCAACTCCTTTATGAATCCGATCATCTATTTCTGGCTTAACATGGATTTCCGAAAAGCTTTTCTAAGGGTGTTAAAGCGTGAATGGGAAAGCAAGACCACAATGACTACTAGGTCTCGCTCCGGCACCGCAAATTCTCAGAACTCGTTAACAGGACGAATGTTAACTCGTGTGTAGCAGCGAAAATCAAACTACAGCGAAAGGTTAATTCCCCCTGACTTTTTATCTGCGTGAAAAAAAAATCGAATATTGATCGACATTGCGCATGCTCCTCAAACTTGTTAACTCAGAAAAGTTATTCTAAAACTCATCAACAATTCATGAGGAAAATTCAAAAGAAATTAAGGTTTAATCAATGTCTTGTATACCCCGATACAGAACTGATTAAATAAACACCAGTTCTGTATCACATTTACAGATACTGATGTTTTATTAATCAGTTCTGTACCACATTTACAGACACTAGTGTCTGTATGAACAAGTTTTGCATCGGCTTTCGCACACTCAAATTGAAATTTTACGGTAATACATAACTTGTTTTAACTTTTCTCTCTACTCAGTATTAATGTCAGATGTAGTAATATGGGACGTTTTAGAAGTCACGTACAAAATTCGTGTCCCTTCTGTATCGGAACACAGTCCCTCGGCTTTGCCTCGTGACTGTATACCCCGATACAGAACGGCCACTCATTTAGTAAATAGTACTTATAGCCCCTGACGGAAATGGAACCCGTAACCTTCTGATCGCCGGTGAGGTGCTCTAACCATCGCGCTACATGGACTCAGGTGGTTAGTAACATTCGCTTTTCCATCCCTACCTACAAACAGCAACATTCACTCTTCCACCCGAATCGATGTAGCTCATTGGTTAGACCATCTCATCGGCGATCAGAAGGTTACGGGTTCGATTCCCGTAAGGGGCTAAGATAACTTTTCTGAGTAAACAAACTTGAGGAGCAAGCGCAATTTCGATCTACATACACCAAGCTACCCCACGACGCACAGCATCGGCCGATGTAGATAATTTGGAATATTGTCAGCGTCTCGAGTAAGACCTAAATTCGAGGTGCGCCCCCAATCTCGCACCCAGGGTTCCCAGGCCACTTAGGACAACGGGGCCATCACCTGGAGAAACTGTGGGGAAATTGAAAAAATATATTTTTTTCTATTGGCTGGTCATCGTAACAATGCAAGTTTGGAAGATGTCTAAACCGCAAACCTGGTAGAAAATCCGCATGTTCTAGATTGGCTGAGTTTCATAACTAAACGCATTTCTCCACGCAACCACCCGCTGACCAAAGAGCCCGAGAACTCTGTACGCAAGATTGGGTGCCGGCCAGAATTCGCCTCAGTCGCCAATGGCAAAAGAGAATTGTTTGGTTCTCGCCACAGCGGTGGTTGTAATTTAAAGTGCCAAAATACAAGACACCGATGCCAAATCAACCTTAATGAATTAAAAAGGTATCTTTTAGTAACTACAGCCCAAGTTATTTCTTGGTATAAAGTAAAAAAAGTAAGAGTTGTGTTTTATTTTTACCAAGCTAATGTGACGTATCAGAATTAATCGAATGGTAACAAAGCAGGTGTTGTTATTGAAATTGAACATTGGCTAAATGAAATAATTGTTTCTCAGCTACGATAGTGCTTAAAATGTTTCAGTTAGAGCATTCACACAGAAACCCTATTGTGCATGCGTGGTATGAATGTATGATGAGTGGACACAGCGGAAATACATTTTTCATGAATTGATACACTGACGGTCAGCGGTTTTACCATACAAAGTACAATAGCCTTGCTTGAATAATCAGATTCACTGTTGACCACTGAACATTCACGAACAATTAGATTTACTGAACAACGAAACAAACGAAAAATTATCATCTGGAAACTTGATGCTTACCATTCTTGTCTCATCAATTTTAGGTATTTTTTCATCCTTTATAGCTCCCAATTTCTGGCAGATTTTCGGGTGATCTGACCGCAGGCAAAAGGCCTGGCACTAGCAGCACAATAAAATTCCAGTTTTATATCTTTAATGAACTGTAACATTCGGTATCTTCTGTGAAACTGTTTGAAACTAAAAATAAAAGGAAAGGTATTTCCACGACGACTTTAATAACATAATCTGATATAGTTCGTGAGATGTTAACTAACTTAAATTGGAAATGGATTTCTGTGACAACTAGTTCCAGTCCACTTTCGTGTTCGCAGATCACCTGGATTGAATTAAAAACATTTACACGACAGATTCTTATCAAACTTCCGATAACAATTTCAAATTGTCCTGTGTTCGTTTCCCCCAGACCCTCACGTCGGTTTAGAACTGATCGATTCAGCAAACAAGATGGCGGGTCACCGGCTTCAGAAAGGAATAACACTTGTTCTAATGCATATTTTAGAAGAATGCAACATTGTCCTTAACTCCTTGCTGACGGAATTGGTACTAGACTTCAGTATTTTATTCTGGCTAACGCCAGACGATTTTACTCGTCAAAAGGAAAAGCTCGCGTCACCAAGGACTTAAAGCACCATTTGTTTCAATTGCGTTTCCATCTAACAAAACGTACAAGAAATCACCATTGAAGGTGATTTAACTCTTTCCAGTCCCTTGACGAGTAAAATCGTCTGGCGTTAGCCAGAGTTAAATACTAAAGTCTCCATAGGTCACTGAGGACCTATACAGACAGGAAGGAGTTAAGGAGATAGGTTTTAAACCCTGGTTAACTCTTTCCTGTCCGAGGACTTTCCACTTGACGAGTAAAATCGTCTGGCGTTAGCCAGAGTCAAATACTAAAGTCTCCACAGGTCACTGAAGACCTATAGGGACAGGAAGAAGTGAAGGAGATAGGTTTTAAACCCTCGTTAACCCTTTCCTGTTCGA
Source organism: Nanipora kamurai (assembly GCA_036872915.1). NCBI lineage: Eukaryota > Metazoa > Cnidaria > Anthozoa > Scleralcyonacea > Helioporidae > Nanipora > Nanipora kamurai. The sequence goes on from JBAHVQ010000095.1 coordinate 820,514, forward strand.
GGACTTTCCCCTTGACGAGTAAAGTCGTCTGGCGTTAGCCAGAGTGAAATACTCTGGCGTTAGCCAGAGTAAAATACCAAAGTCTCCATTCGAAAAACGATTTTTGAGCCCCAGACAGAAGTCGAAGCCGCAACCTTCTGATGACCGGTGAGACGCTCCGACAGTTGAGGTACCAAGACTCAGATGGTGAACTAAGGTTCGTCATGTGCTGCCCAAGCGAAAGCCACGATATGATAACAATGATGGAAATACTGAATGCTGAAATACAAGCGGTATAAAGTTGGATCGTTTGACCATGATATTTAAAGATATCAGTTTATAAACAAGATAATCTGACGAAGAATTTGGACATAAAGTAGAAATCATCATATATATATTTGTCTGGTTTATAAGCTCATATCTAGAGTTACTGACAAGACGTTTATTTCTTTCGGAATAAGCTTTCTCCAAAATACTTAACTTTCGAACGCGTATTCGGCCATCTTCTCCCGCCTTAAACACTTGACCCCTATGCAGCAAGAACACCCAAATGAACTTTACTTTGATAATTTAGGGGGAGAGTAGCTGATTAGGGACGTGACCTAGGGAAATTTTAATGGAGAATTTCAATAACAGACTCACAAAGAAACCTCGTAAAAATCATCTTACGATTACAAGACAAAACTTTATTCCAGGCTCTGCTCTTAGAGACATTTTTACAACTCCTTAGACGAATGTAGTAAAGTTAAAGAGAAGTTTAGTTCATTTAATCACTACATCGGAATAAAATGTAAAAAATTTGGCGGCCAGTCAAGACGAAAAGGTGATGACAGTGTCTACTTTTTTTCTTTCTGAACTGTTTCCAATTATAATTAACAAGATTTACGTAAATCAAGATGACTCAACCGGAACCAAAGCGCACTATTCACGATGTAGTAGTAGTACTTTAACACTGAAAGAATTAAGGCCGTTTTTCACTTCAACTGTACCGTACCAAAACGTAGCGTATTCCTCCTTCTAATAAGCTCTCGGGCAGAACTAATAATTTCAAGCCTAGTTTCCATAAGTACCCCAAGTGCCGTAACGATTGCCGTCATGCTACTTCAACAGTACAAATAGTTGAACTTGGTTCAACTTCGTGCGGTCTTTGCGGTCCCATTGTGGCACTTGTTACGGCACTTGCAAATGCAATCGTAAAGATCGCAAGAACTTGAACAAAGCTCAACTTTTTGTTGTGTTGCGGTAGCATTATTGCAATCGTTAAGGCCGTTTTCCACTTCAACCGTACCGTACCTAAACGTCGCGTATTCCTTAGTCCAGTTAGCTGTCGGGCAGAACTAATGATTTTAAGACAACGGAATACGCGACGTTTCGTTACGGGGCGGTTGAAGTGGAAAACGGCCTTTATGCTGATTACTGATCAACAAGTCCTAAAAACCATGACCAGCCGACAACTTCAGAAAGTGTGAAAGAAAGCAAATTCCGAAAAACAAGGTTATCTCTCAACTTAAGATTTAAGTCAAGAACTTGATGATTTAATGATGTAATAAAATCGAAACATCACCGATTCACTGTTTTCATCTTTTCTTAACTTAAATCTTAAGTTGAAAAATGACCTTGTTTTTTTGGAATTTGCTTTCTTTTATACAACAATTCCTATTCAGAAAGTATCATTGTTTTGTGCTGGTGGTCCTTGTTTCGTGCTTTGACGTTGAACGTCATTAAGCAGCTATACAGTGTGTGTGCCACAAGTATTCCTACCACAGTCATATTTTGCTAATATTCTTTACAAATTAATTTTGTATAGCAAGTGATTTCTAAAGAATAAACGTTATAATTTTTAATAGGTTAGCACTGTTTAGTTTGACACACACTGTGTAATAGCGATATTTACCAGTAATTCCTGGCACAAACCGACGGTTATCACTTCCCATTATCAAAATATTACATCGATAGTTTATTCTTATCGAGTGTATAAACAAAATCAAGTACTTGATGCCTCTTGAGCCACACCAATCGGGAAACGGAAAGATGTATGAGCAGCCCGCGTGATCAGTGTTCTCGCATGCTCCACAAATTCTTAGCAGACACATATTCACTGGATCTTTGTCCTGGCTACCTAAAAGGACGAAGCTATAGTCTTAAGTACAACCGTAGGCCTTTGCATTTGGGGAGACGATAATCCCGAGATAAGGTCACAGGTAAGATTAAGTTCAAATGAATAGTTTAAATCAATCATTCAAATCAGTACTGCGAATCAGTAGCTCAAACCGAGAATAACGAAAAGAAGAAGTTAACAGTTAAAAGCTTCGTTATACATGAAGCACGCGACAACAAAGGTAGAGTTGGAAACGGCGTGATGTACGTGCATTTAAGTTTAAATATCCAGCCATGAACATAATTTTTATGGCTATGAAATGCTTACAGTAAATTCGACTACATAAACCACGTTATAGTTATAGAATATTCGTCCGCTTTGACTTTAAACTCGCTAATCGATAACTGTTTAACAGTCTCCGTGAGAACTGTTTAATCCCGTCCATTTGATGTCCAGCCAGTGGAAGCAACCGCTCATCCAAGAGCGAGATAGCCAACGATAAGGAAACAAATAAATATCGAACTATGTTAGGTGGCACGATGATCTTGTGCTTGGCTAATTAAGAAGCTAATGTCGTTGACTGCTTGACTGAAATATTACATTACTGATTTAGATGTTGTTAATCAACGCGTGGCGAGTTAAGTTTCACAATTAACCGACAATTGCCTTTCGATTGTCGCTTGTAAAGTACATTCTTCGCCATGAAAGCCACATTCTTTGGCAACCGGAAACGCTCGACATAGTTGTGAGAAACAACTCGTCTCTCACAAATTGTCCATAGTCGTTCGAATGAAGTTACATCGACCAAACTCCAAGTTTAGATTATGCGTCAACAGTTTGTGGATAATTGATCTTGACTCCGATAACTAGATGTTAGAGTGGAGTCTTTCATTGATCAAGTGTGTAATAGTATTATTATCCAGTTACGTTTGGACAGTGATAAAATGATGCAACGGCCGTATTTATCCAGGAAGACGCGTAATTTGTCTGAGACGAATTATTCGAGGAGTCTAGATAAATATGAGACGCACCAAAGAGAGTAATTTAGATACGTCCGGGTAACTACGAGACGCATCAAACACATAATCATCATGGCTTCTGGACAGAGGGACTGAGCTCAACAACATGCGTTCACTTTCTCCTGCACTTTTTAATTCTCCATATTTTCGTCAATCATCGTTTAGATCATTTTGAAAAGTTTCATTTTTAGCGGGTTTTTCAGGTCTTTCAAGGCTAGAGTTTCCATGTTCACCAAAAAAGTATCTTCACACGCAACTAAGAACTGTTAAGAATGTTTCAGTTCCTCGTTTGTCCATCTTCTTTGTTTCGCGCTCGACGATTCCTTCATCTCGGTCGCCTCTTGACAAGGTCGAGTTGTTCGAAGTTCGCTTGCTTCGTTGCAAAACTCTCCTTTAATTCGTCGGTTTAGTGTGTCTATAATTTACCCCGACGAATTATTTGTATCAGATGAATAGCTCGTCTGTTAAATTGCGTCGAAACGATGCGCTAAAGTTTAGTTCGTCGGGTGCAAAAATCCGCACTTACTTCCCAGGTTAATACGGCCAATGACTGTAAATCGTAGTCGATGTAGACCAGAAGCCCGGGTCAGTTATTCAAAACCACATCAAGCTGCTAAAATTACAAGACAGTTAAAATGATTTCAAACGTTTCGCGAGTTTGAAACGTTTAATGGATGAACAATATCATGAATATTGCCAGAGAGTATCTAGATAATATACACCAGAGGTCATACCAGAATATGAAGGCTTACAGCTTAACAACCCATATGGCGAAAAATGTCAAAATTTCCACGTTCAACAGATCGAATGATTTATGGAAATTCTTCTGCTTAAATACATGTGGTCTATACTACCTGCTTGCAGTGCATGGTCGTCAATACATGGGTAGCGGAAGTGGGGATTCGTTCAGATTGATTTGCTCTTAAAAAATACGACAAAGCGATAATTAAACGCATAAAAGCAAAGATTTACGTTAAACGCAACTTCTAATCGCCTTGAAGTTGGAATTTTTCAATTGAGATCTGGTCAATTAAATGGTAAATTATACATTATAGTATTGAAATACAAAGGAGGTCGGCCCTAGCAGAGGATTATGGGTAACCAGGACAAACAACAAAAGGGAAACTTGATCCGTAACCGTCACTGGTCAGGTACTTCTTCTGAATTTTGTCCTAATTACCTGTCATTCTCCTTCCTTCCCGGAAAGGCTATTCTACACTCAGTTGATGTAGTTGCATCTAAAATTTGACTCGAGGCTTTTAAGTTAAGATTGATCTAGGGTTGGGGTTAGGATTAAGGACAGGGTTAGGGTAAGGGTTTCGATTTCGATCAGTATTAATAAAATCCCAAAATTATCGCTAAAACATGACCTCATTACATCAACTGAGTGCAGAACAGCGTCACCCGTTGTCTTCTGGGGCCGAACTCTGAAGACGATATTGAGAAGAAAAAAAAAACTTAATTACTTGCAATAACCTATAAACACTCTAATATTACGCACTATTGGTCTGACAGTCGGGGTGTATCATACGAGGGTCACATTCTGAGTATAACTAGTTACAAAGCTTATCCCAACTAAACTTGGGGTGAAAATTGATCACGTAGGAAATGGAAGCCCCTATCTTATGTATTTTTGCGTGAGGGTGTTAAGTAGATACCCAAAATACGGAACGAGTCAAGAAAAATTGAGGGAACAAGGAAACTCGGGACAATTTTCAAACGGAGACTCGGGTCATTCACACGTGCGATTTTGTCCATAAAAAAAATGGAACCACTGATGACAAAACTTTTCACAAAGCGTTCAAAACTTTTCACGCCAGAGTAGCGTAAAACCAAGTCTCTCTGTCCGACTGTCCCATTTAGGAAATGAAAAGAACAATCACTACCTGCAATTCTCATTTTGAATTTAATGTGAATAAAACTCACCCTAGGCCTAGTAGTCTCGAGCCCCGTTACATAGACGGTTACGCTAGTACCCGGGAAATATTTCGTCCTGGTTCTACATGACGGTTACATATTCAACAAACTTTTAAAAAAAGACATTTTGGATACAAAAATTTACCGGTTAGCATGGTTTCACGTATCCAAGTATCCGACCTTTGGGACGGTTTCAATAGTGGCAATTTTCAGAAAGTGCCTGTTCGAATTTTGACTTAAATTACCATTTTGGAATCTACGCCAAAAAGCGCCGAAGAAAAGTCCTACCATTTCAGCGCGTTATATATAGTCAAGGTTCGTTGCCCGTAACTAGTCACAGTTATAAAAAGTTTAGCAAGATTTTTTGCCTGTTTTGTCGACTTCCTCTGATTTCAAAGAGTTCATGCTAAACAACGCTAAAATCAAAAATAGAAAGATTCAAATTTTGCTCTCAATGTTTCTTTCCAGACTAGCTAGAAAGTAAAGCAGCTATGACCGCTCCGACGAACGCTTTCGGCTTTTTCGAGGCTACAGTCAACTCATCATCGAAAGGTAACCCTGGCCAACCTCTTCACGTCGTCGCCATCAGTGTCATCCTTGTTTTCTTGATGGCCTTCACTCTTTTCGGTAACCTTCTCGTTCTTCTGGCATTCTACGTCCAGCCACAGCTACGCAAGGTCATCTACTATCCGATAATCAGTCTGGCTTTGGCGGATCTTTTGTGCGCAGTGACAGCTATGCCGCTGTACATTACAAAGATCAACATCTCGGATGACGCCATCCATCGACCGGTCTGCGATTTGTACCGCTTTTTCTATTTCTTCATGGAGTACGCTTCCATCATGAGCTTAATGGCGATAAGTCTTGAGAGATTTCTAGTGATCCACAATCCATTGAAGTACAGGCAGCTTATTTCGGTTCGTGTCATGATCGCAGGATTGATCGCGTGTTGGCTTGAAGCTCTGCTGGTTTCCTCAATGCCATTTTACTGGAGAAGTGACCAAGACGAGTGCACCAACTCCCCAACGAGGGAATGGAGTATTATGGTAATCACAGTGAACGTGTTTGGTCCATTTCTGGTCATGTTGTTTTGCCATTGTTATATCTACCACATGAAGCTGAGAATGTTCAGAAGCGACAGGGCAAAAGGCCGTCAAGTTGCCAACCACGCCAGTCAAACAGAAAATTGGATGAAGGAAGGAAAAGCTACTATCTCTTTCACAGTTGTGGTTGGAGTATTTGTCATATGCTGGGGACCCTCTACGCTGTACTACTTCTTACGAAAAATCTGTCTAGAGTGCTTCGGTGAAAGTTTTAAACACTGGAAAGAAACAGTCAGTTCAATAGTAAAAATCTTAACGTTTTCCAACTCTTTCGTGAATCCGATCATATATTTCTGGCTTAACATGGATTTCCGACAAGCTTTTCTAAGGGTGTTGAGACGTGAATGGGAAAGCAAGACTACACGACCTACACGGTCTCGCTTGGGCACCGAAAATTCTCAGAGCTCGGTATCAACAATTATAACTCATGTGTAGCAGGAAAAATCAAAGTGAAGGAAAAGGCTAACATTTCCCCTGACTTTTTGCTCGCGTGGAAAAATTGTAAAAACCTAGAATGGAACAATATACAAGTAATTCATACATAGGAAAGGCAAATGACCAGAAGTAAATAGATTAAGAAAAAACGATAGCCTTGCTTTCTTATTCCATCTTTCCATCACGTCAGTCTTCTGTAACCGCCGCTGCCTAACACAGAAGAGTCTGGCTGCCTGAGAGTGTGTGTACAATGTAAACTTTCCCGCTACAAGTTTCATGAATTACTACACATATATAAAGATCACATCCTGATAAGTTAAGTAAACAAAAACAAAAGATATGATACAAAAATTGTGTTCTGTGATCAAAGTAACTATGCATTGATATCTTTTTAAACGAGATAAAGAGTTCCAAAGTTTATCCAAGGTTTTAAATTAAGGCTTTCACTTGAGGTGCTTGACGTCGCTGTACAGCCTCCATAAAAGGAAGCAAAACTTCTATTGACTTTGCCACCCTTTTCAACACCGATGAGGTTATAGGGGGAATTGGGGGTCTGGACACCAGTTCTATTCAAGATCAATTCTGTGATTCTTTGAAATTCATTGAGAAACTGTTGTGGAGGGGTAAGAAGCAAATATCCCAATAGATTGCATCCACAGTCTTCCAATGCTTACCAGAAAGGTGATGAAGTCTGCTCATTTAAGCAGTAAATGAGTTCACTAATAATAATGGTTTAATCCATAGTATTTCTACAATGCAGCTCTACATCTGCGAAAACCTACGGTGGTAAATTACAAAAACAGTTTATTTATAAACTATCTGTAACAGAAAATTACTATATCTATAACTACATCTAGCATATGGTATCCATTAAAAAAATAAGAAAAGTTATTACAAATAGGGTAACTGGACATCATACTGGGTATGGACGTGACAGAAACTTACTACCAAACTAGAAATATCAATTATTAGAAATACAAATAGGTCTATGTCAGAAAACAAAAATACAGTGATAACTAAAATCAAACAACTACTTAGGTAGGAGTTTATAGTCTTCAAGCTATCTTAAAAAGATCTTTTTTAGTTTCAACTCATAACCCTTAACTCTTTCCTGTCTGAGGACTTTCCTCTGGATGAGTAAAATTGTCTGGCATTAGCCAGAGTAAAAAACTAAAGTCACCATAGGCCACTGAGAACCTATACAGACAGGAAGGAGTTAAGGAGATAGTTTTTAAACCCTAGTTAACTCGTTCCTGTCTGAGGACTTTCCCCTGGATGAGTAAAATCACCTGGCATTAGCCAGAGTTAAATACTAAAGTCTACATAAGTCACTGAGGACATACACAGACAGGAGTAAGTTAATACATTGTTCAAAATTGCCTTTGCAGCAATCTACTTTTATTTAATAGACCACATGCATGTGACATCACATTGACCCATCATTAGGACAATGTCAAACTTCCGACATTCAACAGAATGAATAATTTATTGCAATTGGTTTGTTTATAAGAACTTTTCCTCCTACAGGGAAGTAATTTCCCATCTGGCCCTTCTTGAGAATGGCATGTGGGCAGGCAGGCCTATCCATCACTTGCACAAATGTACTCAGAATATCAGTCACCTTTCAATACCAATTTAAAGTGGGAAATTGATGTGTGGTGGGGCGTATTCTTGTTCAAGGTCAGTAGTTCATGCAGCTCGAACCAAATAAAAACAATAATACATGTTTTTTTAAGTTAACATTGAAAAACAAAAACATTTTGATTTTGTAGTCTTATTAAATTGATTTGTTCTGACTAAATCAGTGAATTAACCAAAAAACAGTGCACAGTCCTGACTGTGGATTCCTAAAGGGCAAATAATGGACAGATAACAGCAATAATGGATAAATCACTCAGCTTCTTCCAGGAGATGTGGGCAGTGGATTGGAAACTAAAGTCTAATTTGGAGTGGCCATAAAAAAAGTTAATGTCAAATACCAAGTTGTACACATAATACTTCAAACAACAATCTTTACAGCCGAAGTAGCTGTTGACCTTGGTTCAATCATTGGAGGAAGTCCATCCCATACATACCGCTCAAAACTAAAACACTCAACTGAACTGAGATACTTTCCTTCTTCGCATATCCCTCCCATAACGACAATTACATTGCCTATTGTAACCGCCGTACAAGCTGCTCTCTTAACATTCATATTCGGTAACATTTCAAATTCTCCCCTGTTAATATTGTACATGCAGACCTTATTGAGTGCATTGCCGTTTTTATCGTACCCTCCTATCACAACCAAGTTGTCTTCATAAGAGACAGTTGCCATAAAACTCACTGCATAAGGTAATGACGCGATATGTTCACACTTATTTTCATTCACATCATACGAGAGAACACTTTCAAGACTATCTTTGGCGTTGTCGCCGGTCTTTCCTCCAACAATTAAAATCTTATCGTTAAAAAGTGCAGCTCCATGACCCCACCTCGGCTGTGGCATACGACATAATAACTTCGATGTATAAAGAGGAGTGACTAACACTTCGTAAATACCATCAGAGAGTTTACCTTTATCTCCGTTATATCCTCCCATTATTATCAGACGATTCTCATAAATAACATTCGAATGTCTGTTGCCCTTGAATGGTAACTTGGCTGGAAAATCAACCCATCGTTTCGGTTCCTCATCCATGTTCATTTTTTGCATACATCTGCTCCAAGAATTACCAGAGTAACCCCCACTCACTATAATCTGGTTTTCACAAACGAACGAAGATAACGAAGAACGAGGTTCCTTCATTGGTGGTAGTGGTACCCAGGCTCTTGTGACCCAGCTGAACATTTCTGCGGATTTCAGTCTTGATTTCCCGTCATTACCTCCTGCGACTACGATAATAGCCTTTCGCAAATCGAAAGGCGCTTCCTTGGTCATTTTCTTCATCTCTTCTTTCATCTCGGCTATCATGATCCTCACTTCTTTCATCATTTTCCCTTGGGCACACTGCGCTTCATCAGTCTTTCGTGTCAGTTTTTGCAGTTGATCTTTCATCTCCATCAAACTGATTTTTATTCCATCAACCTCTTTCCTCATAACACAACCGTGTACCTTGTACTTCCTCTGCTGGATTTCTTCACCACAATCGTCGCACTTCACTATCCTATACCCGCACAGCTGAGTCTCGTGGAATTCTTTATCTTGCTTGTCAATAATCATTGAACAACCATTGACGGAACACGCTACCGGTAAAAAATTACAATTTTCGACATGAGTTTTCAGAAGTCCAAGCTCCACTACCTCGTGGCAACCTCTAGATGCGTTGTCACATCTAATCATCAACGGTGACAAATAATTCATTACAATTCTTGAAGGTTCTTTCAGTGTTTCTACCGTCAGCGCTTCCTTACACATGGGACAGGTTTGCGAATATTGCACCAAGTGTCTAGTAATGCATGGAGTGCAATAATAATGTTCCTTCCGACGACATTGCACTGGCTTTTTCAAGACGTTCATGCATATCGGACAGTGGAAATTTCGGTCGACTGCATTCAGAAACCTCTCTTCGTCATATCCTTGGTCATCAGGATTCATTGTGAACGCGGCACTGGTTGTAAATGAAAAATGGAAGGACTCTCGACGAAGTTTAGATATGTTTGTGTTGGTCACTGCTACGGAGCATTAGACATTTAGACAAACGTCTTCGGCTCACACAGAAAGTCACTGATGCGGTGATACTTGTACTTTCACTTTTGAACGCACGCACCTGAGCCCGCAGTGTTTACGCTTACTTTGGGTTTTTTTTTCACATCAACTCGTTCTTTGAGGGTATATTCACACGATATGAATGCAGTGCGAATTTTTCGTCCTGGTGTAAGTACCATATTTTTTCTCTTGGTTACAATTCGCGCTTACGACAGGCTTGCTAATTTACGAATAGATTTCATTTTGCCGTTGTTTACTGTTAATGACATGCGCGAACAATGTTGTGTTGCACCCCGTCGGAGCGAACGATGTTGTCAGCAATGTTGCTCAGCTATGGTAAAGATGCTGATTCTTAAGGCATTGTTTAACCATCAACGTCGTAACGACTTGTTCACGAGCTCTAACAAATAATGGTTGTGCCATCAATGTTCTTTTTCCCTACTACAATGCCCGTTAAGAACCGTTGTTGCTTCATCCGAATGTTGAACAACGTTGTGTTAAGACGGTAAAGAAGGTCGTTGCTGGTTCGTCAAAATTGTTCATCCGTAATAACAATCTTCATGCAACATTGTTCAGCCAACAATACTGTAACCTGCGTAGCTGGTGGTTTTACTGAGAGCATGGCGCGGCAAAGCTCCCAGCTCCTAAAACCGCCAGCTACGCAGGCTAACGATGCTATAACAACTTGCGGGTTTTTTGCCTGTGTATAGATATTCTAGTGATGTCACAACTGGATGTATAAGAACAAAAAAGGGACCCGCGAGACGATAGTCGAACGGGTCGGTGATGTTCTCAGGAACATTCGACTGACGTATCGCTCCGATGCCCACTTTAAGAATTTACTTGCGATCATAATGCCTTTGCTGTATTTCATGTGTCTTTGCGCACGACATGCCACGCGGAGCGTCTTTTAAAGTGGTGGCTAAATGGACGAGGACTTTCTTTTAATAAATGAATGAGGACTCGATATATATATAATATAATATATATATATATATATAAACTATTATACGTAACTGACATAAAGTACTTTCCCCTTTTCGCTAAACAAAACAAAAATATTAACTCTACCAAAAAGTGAGGGACTGAAGCACCCCAGCCCTTCCTCTTCCGCGGTCCCTGCATGAAAGTATTCAACACGCTGATGAGAGGCATTGACTCAGTTCATGGGTTAGACTAATAAGGAAGTCGGAGATCAGGCGTGTCCCAAGCCCAGGAAAAGTGAGAGAAAGGGTAATAAATGATGACGTCATATGTCATCTGGATGTGTTACAAATTGGGTATAATGTTTAGGCGGGCGTAATAACAGTTTAAATCAACATAGCTGCCAAAAAACTCAGCTGAGCACAATTGCGCTGTTTGTCAGCAAATTCTAGGTTGTTTTCTCGCCCATTTCCGCGGAAAACTATCTCCAGATTTTTACATATGTTTTGATCATGAAAATCTGTGTATTTTTCAGTTTTAAAGAGGAAATTGTGTGAAAATGCTGAGACAAACTTTTGGAATTAATTTTTCATGTTGAATTGACATCTGAATCAAACAGGATCGGTCTCCGGCTTTAGTTCGGAATTACAGGGCTCTTTAAAAGATTGAATCATATTATAAGAAGCCGCCTTCACGTTGCCAGGGCAACCTGGAGTAAACTGAGAAGGCCTAAAAAATATCATGACGTACGTGGGAACTTGGCTATTCAATAAAAAATCAGTTATTCCTGTTATTAGTCTAGATACTTCATAACGCAGTGTTTGTTTCACTAATATGTTAAATACCAGAACCCTCTTCAAATGTACGTCGTTATTATGCAACGCAGGGAACACGACGTCTTATTCGGATAAAATCCTCCGAACAAATAATGAAGCAATTTGTTTACCTGTTATCAATCTTTGAGGCGAGTAACCACATGTAAAAACCACCCGTAAAGTCTTGAAAGCCATAATTTTCTGCGAGGCAATTAACGAAACCCTGTGAAGCTCTAAAAGTAGAGTGCTGCGTCGGCAGCTTGTAGATTAATCAAAGGGTTGGGAAGCTGCCAGAATTTAAGAATAGAGAAACAGACGTTTCGAGCGAAGGCCGATATTCGATCGTAGAAAATATCAGTTTTTACTAAGCACATTTAGAGAATAACTTTGATGACTAATCAGAATTTTCAACAGATCCTGTTCATAGAAGTGCTATTGTTCCGTGCTGTCATTCCTTGTTGTTTCTTGCTTGTTGAATATCAAGAAACAACTATAATTTAGCAGTAACTATCGGCAATTTCTAACGTAAATAGATCCTTTGACATAACAGATTAAAACAGTATCAAGATATACTGTCTGGAGCAACATAGTGTCAGCTCTCAAATTACTAATCCGAAAGTTTATTCTCATCCAAAGGGCAAACCATTTTAAGTACGTGATTGACCCCACGAGCCACGCCAATAGAGAACCAGCATGACGTTCAGTCGACTGCGTGACACGTAACTTAAAAACCTTGCTTCACAAGTTCCTGACTCAGAGATATTAACGGTTTCACTCGATCGGTTTACTGTGGATTCGTGAAAGACGAAGTTCTAGTCCTTAAAATCAACCTCAATTCAATCTAGACGTTGGGAGAAGAAAACCTCGTGATAAACTGACAGGCAAGATTTCACACGTCTTCAATAGCTTATATCGAGAACGACGAAAACGAGAAAGGTAACAGTTAAATTGATAAAGGCTAGAAATAGATGAAATGACTGGAAATATGTCAAGCTTGCGCGCGACAACCAAGTATTAGATTATGAGACGTCGTGTGATGTACCAGAGTTTAGCATAAAATATCCAGCCGAGAAGTTAATTTTATTGACCATAAAATGTTTACAGTAAATCCGACTACGAAAATCACTTAAACTCACTGTTATTGATCATTCGTCCTCTTTTAGACTCGAACTGTGCGGTTCCGATTGAGAGTTTGAGAACTGTTTAAACTCGCCTATTGTAAGTCTACCCAGTGCAAGAAATCCGCTCATCCAAAGTAAGAAGAGCCAGAGATAAGAAAATAAACAATACCTTAAATATGTTTAATATTGTACAACATGACCCCGTGGTGAGCTGAGTAACAACCGAGATAGACCCAAGAAAGTACAATTGTCCCTGGATGTCTTTTAATATGGCTCATATTCGCGTGTTAGGTCTATTATTGCTTTTCGATTGTTCATTCGTTGTCGTTTTAGAGGACGCTTTTCCACATGGCAATTTGTAATTTGGACTATCAAAGACACGTGGCAGAGCTATGAAATGGTATGGCGATATTCCCGCCGTTCATTCGAACAAAAGTAACAACTCATTTCGCGCTAATATGAAACGATAATGTCACAAATATCCTACACAGCTGAAGTCTGGGATAGCGGGTCTGAGCCTGAGATCGCACCGACGGCATGCCGGTTCGCGACTCTACCTGTTGAGCAGTCTAGGATATTTGTGTAATTACCGTTTCATATTACCTTGAGGATGATTCTGAATTTTCTCGCTAATTGTCGTCAGTCGTTCGAAAGCAATTACATCAGTCAAATTACGAGTTTTGAAGACGCGTCAACAATTTGTAGGTAGTTGATCTCAGTGCCCCTGAACGCCAACAGAGAAGCATGATGCTATATTAAAGATCTGAAATCTACGACATCAACTTCAACGACGGCGTTCTTTAAACAAAGGTCAAGAGAGTTCTTCATATAAAAAGAACAGAAGAAAGGAACAATTTTAGTCACCAGCGACAGAGTATTCTTTAGGTTGTCATTGCATGTGTTTAAAAAGTGCTGCCCAGACTAGTTTTACGTCTTAAGAACGAATTTATCTCGCAGGGAGAAACAAAAGTCGTTGCTTAAGGTTGATTTCAATCTAAAACCAGCAGCGTAGGAGATGTAGCAGCTGTAAAGGTTTTGGACGTTACATTTCTTTTACGCAGACAATGTTCTCTTTGGTCTACTAAATTTATAGTTTATTTTTACAATTTCTCGGTAATTGCCAACTTTCTTTGGACGTTTTGCGTAAACGCCGTTGGTTGGAAATGAATGGTAGTTTATGGGATATGGTAATAGTTTTTAATGACGCTAAACACATAATATGGGCTCACCTTATCGTCAAAAACATGGCATCCTTTCCAGTTATTCATGTCACGCATCAGATGGATAGATGGATAGATAAAACTTTTATTTCAACAGGGTAAAAATAAATAGTGTGATATCAATGGGAGCCCTGAAACATTAAACATGAAACATCAAATATTACTCACTGCTCCTTGCCCAACAGTTTCAAGAGAAGGCATTCATCTCAGATATCTAGATAGTTTGACCGACCCACTCATGAAGTTCTCTTCCTACGCCTCTGCAAACGAAACTCATTTCGATAAACCGGAGTGTTTTAGATGTGAAAAACAGAAGCCTCGACTATCAAGTACAGCAATTAACCTTGGTTTCATTCAAGTACAGCATTTAACCGTTGTTCTTTCAGCTCCTGAAATTTTTAAGGACGTCGAGATTCTAGTTGACGCGTTAGGGCTGGTCAAGTTATTTCTCTAATATTCCTCATGCAACAATGTCGTAAACCGTAGACAATTCAGACCCGAAGTCCTTGTCCGCTTTATTCGGAACCACCGTGACACCAAGCCGCTCAATTCCAAGGCATTTAAAAATGTTTCAGGAGCTTGATAAGTTTGGAGATGAACAATATCATCGGTATTGCCCGAGAGTTTCCAGTGTTTGCCACTATTCACCAGAAGTCGTTGGTTGATTTTGGGAACGAAAATAAGAAGATATACGTTCCTTACTGTTCGTCAGTAAGCGTGAATATAGGGTCCTTATTTAGGACATGTTTCATCACGGTATAGTTTCAGAATGCAGGAAATGCCGTTAGAGAGACTTAAGATTCTCTAAATTGTTCGTTTCAGTTCCCCTAATTAAACTATCTTCTCTCGCCTATTGAACATTCCTGATGCTAAACAACGCGAAAATCTAAATAAACAGATTCTAATTTTGTTCTCAATGTTGTTTTCCAGACCAGCTAGAAAGTGAAGTAGTAATGACATTTCCGACGAACACCACCGTCTCATTCGAGACTACGTTCAACTCATCAAAAGGTAATCCAGGCCAACCTCTTAACGTCGTCGCCATCAATATCACCCTTGTTTTCTTGATGGTGTTTACTCTTTTCGGTAACGTTCTCGTCCTTCTGGCATTCTACGTCCAGCCACAGCTACGCAAGGTTATCTTCTATCCGATAATCAGTCTGGCTTTGGCGGATCTTTTGTGCGCTGTCACAGCAATGCCTCTGTACATTGCAAAGAAGAACATCTCGGACAACGCGAACGAACGGTTAGTCTGCGACTTGTACCGCTTGTCGTACTTTTTCACGGAGTATACTTCGATCTTGAGTTTAATGGCGATTAGTCTCGAGCGATTTCTTGTCATACACCGTCCATTGAAGTATAGAGAGTTTATTTCGCCCCGTGCCATGATTACTGGACTGGTCGTGTGTTGGCTTGAGGCTCTCCTGGTTTCTACAATGCCTTTTTACTGGAGAAGTGACCGAAACGAGTGCACCAACTCTCCAACGAAGGAATGGAGTTTTATGGTAATCTCTGTGAACGTGTTTCTCCCATTTTTGGTCATGCTGTTTTGCCATTGTTATATCTACTACAAGATGTTAAGAATGTTCGGAAGCAACGAAAGCATCAGGGGAAACGTTACCAAGCACGTTAGTCAAGCAGAAAACTGGAAAAAGGAACGGAAAGCCACCATCTCTTTCACTGTCGTAATTGGAGTATTTTTCATATGTTGGGGACCTTCTACGCTGTACTACTTCATACAAAACCTCTGTCCCGAGTGCTTCAGTGACAGTTTTAAACCCTGGAAAGGTACAGTCAATGCGATAGTAAAAATTTTAACGTTTTCAAACTCCTTTATGAATCCGATCATCTACTTCTGGCTTAACATGGATTTCCGTAAAGCTTTTCTACGGGTGTTGAAGCGTGAATGGGAAAGCAAGACCATCGTAATCACCGGGTCTCGTACGGACACTGCAAATTCTTTGCATTCAATTTCGGGGAAAATGACGACTTACGTGTAACAAGGAATTTAAAGCCAGAGTGGAAGGCAATTTTTTGCCATTATTTTTTGGCCGCGTGACAAATCACCGTTAGGTTCCAAGAGGAATGACCAAGAAAGTCAATATAGGGGGGATGTAAATATAATCTGATGGCGGTTTCATTTGTCTGATATTATCCTTTCCAGGTCTGGACCAACGTACATTAGTGAAAGAGTTGATTAAATTGATTTGCTGTACAATTCGTTCGGGGGAGTTCTTTGCATAAGAAGTAAGAACTTCCCGTTCGTCGGAGCTAAGCAAATGGTTCAACGAACCGGAAATTGCTTGTTTTTATGCAAAGAACCCGAAACGGAACTGTATTATGGGGATTTAGCCCCCAACCCCTGAACAAAACTGAAAAACAAAAGTTGACTGAGGACAGGTTAGAATCGCAATATATTCCTTATCTCAACATTTCCAGCTTTTAGTCTCATATGGGAGATTGGCAGTACTATCTCATACTCATTAATAATTCATGAAAAACACAAAGCAAATCACTACCATACCGAGACGTGATTTGGCTATGTGAGGAAGAAGTTACATAAATCAAGCCAGCTTTCACTTCGATTTTCTCCTCAAATACTGGTCCGTTTGAGATGTAATATGTACTATTTACAAAATGAGTGGCCGTTCTGTATCGGGGTATACAGTCACGAGGCTTTGCCTCGTGACTGTGTCC